>JBBMKE010000002.1:3134074-3150336 GCA_037834125.1 Lippia alba | reverse complement strand
GTACAACGCTTTCCGCCAGAAAGCACTGTACCGATCGGCATCTCAGCTCACCTTTAACAGACCAAGATCCACACTTAATGGGAGGTGTACCCGCACGCAGTAACTGCCTATATAAACCATCTCTCCCAGAGATGGAGGTGAGCACACTCTAAAACCTTCCTGCGCTGAACTCACACATACGTTTGCATTCCCGACCCAGAACTAGTCCCTGACTTGAGCGTCGGAGTGCCAAAAAGGGTCCAACGCCCACATTTCCCCTTTTTGGCCTTTGAGTTCACGTTTGTTCATCCATTTCAGTCAAGGAAAGCATCGGAGCACTTCCACGTTACAAATTCTTGGGTGATTTGGAGTCTTGATCTGCCATCCAGCACATAGCCGGATTTTGACACGATCAAACACAATAGTTTTTTAATATTTAGATATATTTCTACAAATTCAAATATAAATACTTTATATCAAGAGAAAAATTCTTCATTTAACATCTAACCATTGCATAACATAATAAATCCTTAATCCTTAGATATTGTTCGACAAATTTAAATATAAATACTTCATATTAAGAAAAAAAATTCTTCATTAAGTTGTTCAACTACCAACTGCTAAATAATAAAATAGTTCGTCAAAATATTGATATTATTTCACAAATGTATAAGTGAATACTTTATATCAAAATATAATTCATTCAATAACGAATTATTGCGTATCGGAATAGTTTTTCAAATTTTAAATATATTTGTACAAACTCAAACGTCAGTACTTTATATTAAGAAAATTAAAGGTAAAATAGATAAATTATATTAATAGGGAACAAAATAAATTTTATTAAGAAAATTAAAGGTAAAATAGATAATTTATATTAATAGGAAGCAAATTAAAAATTTATTTGAATCGGGAAGTGAACTAAATTTTTTTAATGAAATATGTGGTTTACTAAAAAAACATCCAACTTAAATACTATTATACTTAAATCCAACATGGAAAATTAAATTATATCTAATTCTACTATTAATTCATTAAATACGGACAACTATGTAAACTATATCAATTAAGATAGGGGATTTAAGTCTGAGAGTTATTAAAATTAATTAGGCAAGTTGTAAGTGTAATTTATTTCTATGGGGTATCATTTATTAGTTATACGAGACTTAGACGTAATTAATCCTATTTAAAATCTCAAATAGGAGTACTATATTTGGAATTTCAAAAGTTTGACTTTCCACGACATTAAGCATCTTTAATTGCTACACCAAATTGAAATTATCAAACTTGTATTATTTTACAGCTTTTTATATTTTTATTTTTTTTTATGTGTCGAGTCAGTCCATTTTATATGCTCAAGAATTGTTTAGTAAGATAATATATTAATTATTTATTTTCTGACAGTGTGATCGTAAACTGAATTGGGCCTCGCGCCAAACTTTATATATCTTAATTAGGCTGAATTGGGCCTCGTCCAGAGGGAGTGCTTGTGTATTTTGTTGTATTGATCGTTTTGAATACCATGAGCCATTATGGATGCTATGTTAACTCAATTAGATTTTTCGTATTTAAAATTTTAAATATCCAACTATCATTAATAGAGATAACTTTACAAAATAATAAGCTCAAATTTTGCTCTTAATTTGGCTTAGCCGATTAGGTGTGTGATCTCAATTATGGTGGAGGAGTTCCTAGGGATTTGTGAGGGTCTTCGCCTTGCGGGAAATTAAAATTTGAAAAACTTATTATGAAGCGAAAGAGTAGACTCGTTCACATGTTTAAAAACAGAAATACTTATATAGATATTATTACGTATCGAAAAAATAAGGTTGAGGTTATACAGATATTTTTGATATACCGATTTTTATATTTTTGATATACCGATTAAAAAGGTTGGACCCGTTTTTCAAAATGAATAGGTCTAAGCACAAGTTTGTTAGTTGTAGTTTAGTCACGGACTCACGGGGAATCAAACTTCAACTCTTGGACTCACTTGAGACAATACTCAGCATATCATTATCCAAGAAGACAATCATATGAGTCATTTCCATTGACCTAATTAAAAGACATAACTAAGACCCTTATGTATATGTTCATTCTCATGCACAAAAGACACTTCAAGGGGATTTTTTTCATCTCTCCCATACAAAGATCCAAATCAAAGAATCTTGACCCCAATTCCCAGACCATAAAAATCTCATGCAATACAAGTTGTTGTGACATTACATCCCACAACCATACATGAAAATTTGAACAATCCCATTAAGGGAAACTGATGTTCAGACACGATCAAGAATGTGGTTCCTAGGTTTCTCCACATCAAGTAGAAGAAGCTACTTGATCATAGGTGCAATAATATTGGTCATCATCCTCACCATCATCGTTCGGAAATGGGCCGTCTACCTCGAGTCCCAGCAACACGGTCACCACAAATCTTCGACGAACGAAGACAGACAAGCCGATGAGGATCGGAGATCCGATGACACTTGTTTGGATCCCAATTCCAAGGTTGTAGCCGCGAACGCGCATCGTGTGTCCACCGGAATAAGGACGTATTCGTTGGAGGAGCTGAGAGTTGCGACGAGCGATTTCAAGATTCGGATTGGAGTTGGGGCGACGTCGTACGTTTACCTCGCCGAGCTAGGCGATGGGAGATTCGGCGCGGTGAAGTGTGTGATGGAGGAGAGGGGTGGGAG
Organism: Lippia alba; assembly: GCA_037834125.1. Lineage (NCBI taxonomy): Eukaryota > Viridiplantae > Streptophyta > Magnoliopsida > Lamiales > Verbenaceae > Lippia > Lippia alba. The sequence goes on along the minus strand of JBBMKE010000002.1, from coordinate 3,147,661 downwards.
TCAGAAGATGTTCTTGGATGAAGTTTCGGTTTTGCTGAGGATTTCGCATCCTAATTTGGTGGGATTGATGGGATTCTGCCTCGAGAAAGGTACGTTATGTTCTATTCATTTGAATCACTTTATATCTTTACTGGCGAAAATTCTAGTCCAGATATGATTCAATCGAACTCAACCACCAATCAATATAATAAGGGATGAATACTTTAGATTTATCATTTTATTGGTGAAAATTTTAAATAAAGTGATCAATTAAATAACAAAATTGATATATTTACCTCTATAATTGGAACCTACATGAATATTTTGTACTTATTATGTGATTAATGAAAAATCTAAAAAGAATAACAAATCAAATATCAAATGTAATATACTTGCTCTGATAATTAGTTCCCTCAACAGGGGAACAACTCCTCCTACTAGAATACGTCCCGAACAAAACCCTCTCCGACCGCCTCCACAGCCGCGGCCGTCACTCCGGCCCCCCACTCACCTGGTCCAACCGCCTCAGCATCGCCCTCGACATCGCCTACGCCCTCGACTACCTCCACTCCGTCGCCGACCCTGCCGTCATCCACCGCGACGTCAAGTCCTCCAACATCCTCCTAATCAACGACGACCACGCCAAGCTGGCCGATTTCGGCCTCTGCAAGCTCGGCAACGACGCCCAGGCGGCGCACACGCCGATCGCCGTCAAGGGCTCCCTCGGATACGTCGACACGAACTACCTCAACACCGGCCTGGTTTCCCCGAAGAGCGACGTCTACAGCTTCGGCGTCCTGATTTTGGAGCTCGTAACGGGGCTGAGGTCGCTGCAGGGGTCGTTCACGCTGGCGGAGTGGACGGAGGAGTACCGGCGGAGCGACGACGTCGGCGTGGTGGCGGAGATTTTGGATCCGAAGCTGAAAGGGGAGGTGAATTTGGAGCAGCTGAGGGTTATGATAGACGTTGCAAATGTGGCTTTGATTGGAAATTCGGAGGCGAGGCCTGACATGGCGCAGATTGCGTACAGGATTGCGACGTGCATGGAGATTCGGAGTCAAGAAAAAGAGCTCCCTGTTTAGGGTTTTTACTGTGATGATTGAATTTCAATATGTAGATAAATGATGATGAAAATGGATTTAGGATTTAGGGTTTATGGCCATTCTTTCGTTATAGATGTGCATAATGGTAGATATTACCAATTTTTTTCCATTAATTACCACTTTTATGCTTTCATGTTTATATTATATGTTATATTTGAAAACAATCAAATTAATTACATGTAAGAATTTATTTCTATCGGTTTTTTAATTAATTAATCATTTGTTAATAAATGAAATGGGCTGAAAATATAGGGTTATTGAAAATAAAACGGGCTAAATAAATTAGTTTATCGAAGCATGACTTAGCAAACCTCCTTGAAGCCGTGATGTTATAGTAAACATGGTCTGACAATTAGTGTGTACATACTTTAAAATGACCATGATGGGAGGATTAATCATAACGTTATATCCCCCAATTCCATGCTTCTTGATATTTTGCTGATTAGGTTCCCTTCAATTCCATGCTTCTCGATATTTTGCTTTTCCATCATTGTCAAAGAAAATTAAGAAGATGAAGATATAAATTGAAATTATAATTTTTATATACTAACTCATCGAATTTAGCAATTTAGTCCGAATCATTAATATATGTCGAAAAATCCACTGGGATCTCCTCATGTCCATTAGAAAATTTGCCAGCAATTTCCCATTTTTCATTAAGATAATTGATGTTGCTTTTGTTTTTACTATTTTTCCGATAATCTCATTCGAGTACCATTTATCCATTGTTTCTATGAATATAATTTACTTATGAATAATGAATCCCCCTTAGGACATTTCTAATATGGAGTTACGGGACTTTAGCAGAGTTGATATATGTAAATAATGGGCCTTTAAGCTTCACTAATTCAGGACCCAAAATTGTAATGGATTTAACACGGATCATGGGTCAAGCTAACAAGGGCCCAATGAAAGCCCACATTCTAAAATATTTAAGAAAAATTATATAAGATTTTGGAAAATATCCTGTGTGTTCGAAAAATTGCACCACCCAATTTATAAAAGAACTTTGAGCTGTTAAAAGTATAATACCTGCAAATATTTAAGAGAGGTAAAACCTGAAAAAAAAAAAGAAAGAGAGATTTAAACCTCGGCAAAGTGAAATTAATGTTTGTTTAAGAGATTTAGATAATCAATAAAGGTAGTGCAAGAATACGTAATAAACTAAGATAATGAGACCCAAGGATAATGAAAATAGGGTGCATCAATCCCAAATCTCAAGTGGTGAGGGTTAATATTCAATTTCATGGTCAAATCCGTAATATAATAACGTTAATTTCCGTAAATAGATCTTGCATTACAAGTGGTCTATGATAAAAATAAAAATAAAAATATTTGTGGCACGTACTTAGACACAATAAATTAAGTGGACTTAGACCAAAAGAGGTAACAATAAATAAATTAATTAATTTTGAACGTGTAACAATTGAGCCAGCACTATTTTTTTTGGTTGGAAATTGAGCCAGCACTTGATCCTAGATCCTCGGTTTAAATTTATAATTTTGGAGAAGTTAATTAAGCGAATAAAAGAATAATATGAACTCGTCTTCTTCATTAAATTCACGCACTAAGCAATATAATTTATTTGGGGACATTAATGTAGTTCAGAAGCAAGTCCATTTGCAAGGCTCTAAACTCGAGGTCATAACACACTAGACCTTGAACGTGCTATACTTGGAAATTTCAAGCAATCTAATTGGATCATAATTAATAATGTCGAATTCAACTTATATTTAACTATTTTCGAGAGTTTCAACTCCGAAGATTTTTATATATGGAGTAATTTAAATCAACGAGCACCTACTAAGAAGGAGCTCCTAAAACTGTAGGATGGGTCGTGGATTCGAGTTTCGTGAACGCACATCTTCTAATATTGTAGAATAATAGTTATTTCGGGTATAGAACATTATTTTTACTGTCGATTAAAGAGCTTGATTATTTGTTATATCATGTACTTCAATTGAATATAGCGTAGTATTCTAGTTGATTGTGAATTCACAAAAGAAATAAGAGGCATTAATAATCAATATTATAGATGAGACTAAATTACATGCATACCTAGATATTGTATGATGTCAAAGGTTGTGTATGAAATAATTTTAATAATTCTCTAATCAGTTATTCCATAGTTAAAGGGTTTATAATTTAAATTTGAATATGATACAATTTTAAAATATCTTAATCAACCAAAACATCGGTATTGTAGCTCTTAATTTTTTTTAACAACAATTAATTTAATTAGTGTATTTTATGTTATATCCAATAATATTCTTTAAATTAGATAAAATAAATAAATAAATAAAATGAAATATCTACAATTCTCGCCGTGTGGATCAGATAGTTACTACAGTAGATCGACAATGAATATTAGGAGTTACGATCTAAACGAAAATGGTAGTAATGTACTATAGCTACATAAAATTGTTAATTGTTTAATAAACCAATTAAATCCGTCTATTTTATGCTATATTCTTTATATTAAAGGACAAACTAGAAATTCAAACCAGACAAATAAAAGAAATTAAATTAATAGCTAATACATATATGTCAAAACCCAAATTTATTAATCATGATTCATGCCAACTGTGTTCCATTAATTCTTTAAATTTGACTTATCTTATAGTTTAAATATTAATATCCCTTTATCGTTCCTCGACTCCCTTCCCGGAACCCTGCCATGCTGCTCTCCAGTATGTATAAATTGTGTTACTCCATACCCCAATTTTCAAATAATAATTAATCCTCCATAAAAATAAAATAATTAACTAAATTCAGATAAATAACAATAACTATTATAATTAATTAATTATTTATCGATGTCAGAAATCCTTTTAACTTAATCTCCGTATACGTATGTACACATTACGTACAATTTGGCGTACGTAAAAGCATGCACGTGTCTGCATTGCATGGGATATATTCTCTAGCTAATTATATTACTAATTATTTATGTCAGCGACTCATCGTAATATTAAATCTAATTAGGGGTATTAATAATAACAAATTGACAGGTTGGCTAGATTAGTTTGGACTTTAAGTGGAGTGAAGTGTTTTAATGACGTAAAATAATGGTGGTTTAAGGAAGTGATTTAGGACTTAAGAGTGTCATGGGACGCTAAAATAACAACAAATCACAGCCATAACTTATCTGTAAAGTCCATCTATGACTTGGAATGATAGTGATTGCTTCTATTTAATCACAGACACATAGAGAGGGGAGAGAACTTTAATGTTTTAGATTAGTTGTTCATTTTAGACAAATTTGAGTTTTTGGGTAATAAGGTGCTAGATTTTGAAAAACATTAATTGCTTAATACAGACGCAACGATATAAATATGACACGATATAGGAATTAATTTTGGAATGACAGTGATTACTTCTACTTAATCAGAGACACAAAGAGAGGGGAGAGAACTTTAATGTTTCAGATTAGTTGTTCATTTTAGACAAATTTGAGTTTTTGGGTAATAAGGTGCTAGATTTTGAAAAACATTAATCTCTGTTACGATGCTTAATATAAACGCAACGATATAAATGTGACATGATATGATATGGGGATTGATTTTTGTTTTCTTGATTTAACTGACTGCCTGGTAGGTGTTCGATGGGGAATGATGTAAAATTAGGATATCGGCTATATTTTATTTGTAATTTCGGGATAAATTTTTTTTAATGAAACTTTTGAAGGAAATTATTATAATTTCAGAATTTTGGTTACTGAAATTTGTTTTATTTACTAAAAAATAATGAGTAAATAATAAAAAAATTTAAATTACATAACAGTACACTTAATGAATTTTAACATGTCGAATCAATAAACTGGATGGATGTGCATTAACTATTCAATTTTGTCCCATTGGATTTGAAAACATCATATAAAAAGTGGTTTTTGTAGTGGCTTCCACTCCCCAAGACCCCAACTTGCAAACAACCATTCTAGACGTATAAAATATCCAAATCAAATGATTGTGGGGTTGGGGAGCATCACATATTATACATACATATAAAATAATTTATAAAAAATTATATATAGATTTAATCCGCATGTATAATCACGTAAGTTTTGTAATTATTGCGAATTTAAAATTGGAATTTAGGCCCATACCTTTTATGCATAATATGATATGGGTCAATTAATAAGCTTCTTAATAATTAAAAAGATAATATCTATATTGACACAAAAATGGTATATTTATTTATATATTATGAGGTGGTTTTGTCAAACAAGTGAAGAGGGACGTGGTTTTGGGTGGCACATAGTATTGATTTGTCATGTGTATGCTTTAATTGTATAAAATTATATTTATGAGATTATTACTATGCATGTCTCCCTTTGAATTCTATATCTTCTCAAAGTCAAGCCGCCAAATTGAGTCCATCTCTAAATGATGCATTTCATTTCACCCATGTATTATAATTATATATATTTCCTTTTCCTTTCCTTTTTTGTTTTTTTATATACTAAGATTTTTTGAATAATCCAAATAAGTATTAATTGTACATCTCAATGTCAGATAGGAAGTGAATTTAGGATTCTGACCTTATAAATAAAATAAATATACAAGAAGATCAGTCGGACTTACACTTCAAAAATGGTTTTGTGAGTATTGAACACGACTAATAAAGCATTTGGCATGAATTGAACACGACGCAACAGATTTTGTTATTATACAAAATGTTTATGCCTCTTAATATTCTTGAAACTTTTTTAGGGAGGAAATTGAAAATTGCAAAAGCAATCCGTATATTTTTCATGTCCGAACTGAATAAGAGATGTATTTTATTTGAACTTATTAAATATGTTATGTTACATAAATTAATATTTTTATACATTTATTTCTAATAATATGTCTGTTTTGGAGTCGTGACATGTTTTAAAATCTTAAAATAATTCGAATTGTTGTGTTCGTATATCATAAATTCCTATATTTAGGTTTGTGTATTACTTGAATTCAGAGAAACAAGAAGAAAAAAGAAAAACGAATGTTAAAACCCTAAACAAAAGGTGATTCTTAAAAAGTTGGAGCAAATTAAATTAAAATATAAGAGTCATAAGAAGTAAATTCAAAATCGATTTTAATTGTTATTTCCTTATGATATTTTAGGATTAAGAGAGAAAAAGAAAGGGGTACTAAAATATTACAAGTATGGGAAATCATAAAGGCAAAATCGGGTTGATGTCTACCTCACAAAAGGCTTAATTTAGATTTGCCATTTGGGTGTTTGTGGTTGAGGATTTTACAAATCTTTCAAAAAGGGATCGCAATCTATTAATAAATCCCCTATTAAAAAATAAACAAATAGCACACAATGTGGAAATCTTTAATCCATTATATGGTGTGCGGTGTGTACTCATGGGCTATAGTACTGGTTTTCACAAAAAGAGAGATTTATTTAATCTATATTTATTTGGGATAGTTATTTGTAATTTCCTGAATTATTATTTTTTTTACTTTGTAATTTGGACTATAAAATATTTAAATTTACGATCTCGATTGTTTTTCTTAATAAATTGTAACTTGATTTCACTCATCGTGTGACACGTACATAAATTTTTTTCCGCATATTATACGATGAATAGAATGAGATTGTAATTTGTTACAAAATAATAATTGAGGTTGTAAACTTTTATAATTTGAATTGCAAACTCCAAAATATACAATAGTTTATGATGATCAAAAATTTTATTTTTTTATTTGATTCTTGCATGTAATCATTTATACATACAGACCGTGGGAATTAGAAATTTAGAAAATCAGTACAAATTTAAAGAGAAAAAAACATCATTACTTGAAAAGTATGGAATGCCTTCGAATTCAGTGGACATTTACAAAATTTCTTAGCTACATCTCACCTCACGTGGATAAGGGAGTTTGAATGTACGGTTTGTGTTAAATTAAATTTAATAATAACTTCTACAAAGCTTTGATGATATTTTACATCTTAATTGTCAAATAATTAATATTTAGGGCCACTAATCCAAACACACTAAAATATCATCAAACATACAACCTCTCGGCCCCCACCCCACGCCCTCTGAGATAGTAGCTGTAACCAAGTATGGGATAAATAAAAGTAACCATTTATTAATCAACAATTTGACCCACTTGTAATTATTAATTATTCACAAAGAATTATTATGATTATTTTAATTTTCTTTTGACCCACTTGCTTTTCTCAAACTTTCCCCTAAGCAGTGACAATGAGTCGAACTCTGACTGGTGACAAAAATAAGAAATTAATTTGTTTTTATTCCCTTTTTCCTAAGCTTTGACAAAAACGAATGTATTATTTACAGTTGGCTGCTTTAAACATTTAATTAATATAATACAGACTCTTTCGAATAAGAAATACTGTGACGAAAAAGTGAAATATTGGCGGATGTAAGTGAATCATGAAATGGGATTCTGATAGCTTAAAACAATATTGTAGAAAAAGATTTTTTATTTGTTTAATTATTATTATTATCATCATTTGGATGATCGCAGTGCAGTATCTTATCGCTAATGACTTTTAATTAATTAAAGCTAAAGTTAAGTTGCCTGATTATTGTGGAGCTGCCATGTCAATGTGCATGGCATAATTAAACATTTAAACTCATATGTTGATGACCGTCCTACTTAGGTTATAATAATAATAATAATAATAATAATAATAATAATAATAATAATAATAATAATAACAACAACAACAACAACAACAAGAGACCATTTCACGTAAAAATATAAAAAATTCTATAAATGTATATCATTAAATATTTAAAAACACAATGACTGCCCGCAAAATAGTAATTCTAAAATACAAATTTCCTGCGATGTATAATAATATTTATGTCAAGTTGTTGTTGTTGTTATTATTATTATTATTATTATTATTATTATTATTATTATTATTATTATTATTATTAATGATTAATAAATCACTATCTACTTGCCATATAATTTATGGAAATTACGTGGTGGGATTTTTGCTTGAAATTTCAGTATATAATGAAGTCAGAGAACTTATTGGTAATATAAACAAGATTAATTCTAACTTCTGTGATTTTTTAAACTAGTTTATCTTATTGCAGGTGTGCGGAATTATATCGCGTTCATACAGTTTGTGCTATGTATTTTTTTTTCTTATTATTTTATGAGGAATAATTATTAATAGGCGAAAATGCACATTACTTATGTCCAAGTGGTTTAAGAATCTTTTCTCTAAAACAATGATTCGAATTTGAATTCCTCTACTATTTGCGTGTGTGTTAAAAAAAAATAATTTTCTACGAAGCTATTTGAATTAGTTTCCTAAATTTTGAGAAAAATAATATCAATAAAATTAAAACAAAGGAAAATTTCTACTATTTTCGACCATAGACCAAAATTTAAAAAAAAAACAAAAAACAAGAAAAATAAGTTTGTATTTATTTCAATAATATAAATAAATATTTAACATCAAATGACAGATCAAAATTAATTAGTATAAAATGTTAGTTTTCCTTAGTAGGCTAAAGAATATTTGACATTAAATATTTGTTTATATTTCTGAAATAAATACAAGCCTAATTTTCTTGTTCCTTGATTTATAATTTTGGTTTATATTCTGAAATGAAAAAATTAGAAAATTTTGCTCAATTTTAATTTTAATTGATATTTGCTTTGCCATTATTTTTTCGAAAGTGGAAATATTAATTCAAATATCTTCATGAGAAATTATTTAATTCGTTGTGAAGGGAAAAGTATTGAAAAGCAAATAAAAGCTAATCCATTTATTTTTGGTTTGATTTTGATGAGATCTCGGTGAGATATTAATATTGGGGAAAAGTGCCATAGAAATTAAAATTTTAAGTGGTAGGATCTTGTAATCTTATTTTAAAAGGGTTTGCTATCGAAATGAAAAAAAATTAGACAGTGAAGTGCAATTCTTCCCTTATTAGTATTTTATTTAGCTGAAAACTCTCTTAGATTTTGAGAATTACATATTAAACACATTTTAAATTTTATGGGTATATAATTGGAATCAAATCGAGACATACTATTGAGGTGAAAAATTATTTTTACTAATAATAATTGCAATTATAAATTTTAAATACAAAATTTTAATTAAACTAGTATTATGTTGAATCACACATTTTATTGATAAACACGTTTTTCATATTTAAACATAAACAAAAAATTGGATAATGTAGCTCAAAAACTCCTGTCGACATATTAAGATCTCTCGGATCTGGACGTCTTATTCACCGACATTTGGCTCCTTCTTTCGTTAATTTTGGAAGCTATAGTCTCATTTCTATGACATGAAGAAAATAAGATGGTTTACAATTTGACGCGACTATCGTAAAGCTTTAGAAATTAAAATTGTGAGATCCAAAATTGTATTATTTTTTTGTTTGGCGGAGAACGTGCAATCTTTTTCTTCCATCTTCTCTTTTGAAAAAATTAAAAAATTGGATAGATGTCGCCATACATAAATAATTTAATTGAGTTATATATCCGTGTATGTGTCACTAATTAATAATAATAATAATAATAATAATAATAATAATAATAATAATAATAATTGTCTTAATTACATGTTTTATGCCTGTATTTACATAGTAGCCACCTTACTTTACCTTTATTCATAAGATAATGCATTTTGGGAAACACGTTTGGTTACATAGAATTTAATATCGTCCCAAAAAATAAAAAGCAAGAAAGCATAAAGTTAACATCAAATGGGCAAAGGACGTATACCCTTAACCAACTTGGGAGGGAATTAAGATTCTACACACGTACATATGTTCGAATTTCCAACATTGGCAACTCAAATATACCTAATTTTGCCTTTATTTGTCATAATTACATGCAAACTAATTAAATGAAAGGATAAGTCACTTTACTACTTCAATTCTTTTCCTGTACAAACCGTGTTCATATGATACCCCATAAAAATACCAAAACCTAACTTTTATTGTCACTGATCAATTAGATCAAAATATTGACCATTTAGATCCATGGGATTTCTACATTTGGCTTCTGAAATATTTGGTGGATAAGATAATTTTGGACTATAGTCGCTCCGATCGACTACTATACTGCAAGAAAGTAATTCATTAAGCGACGAAATTATTTTTGTCTTCTTAATATGTAAAGATTTTTGTCGTAGAGATGATTATTTCGTAACGACGATATTTTTAAAAAGTCCGTTACAGATATTCTCAATATATCAAATGCATTAAGATGCTGAAATTTTTATGGAACGTGCTACGACTCTCTATCCGATAATCATATTGATTAAATATCTCTAATATGCGCGCTTACATGCAGATGAACTTCTTTTGATATGACCTAATACGTGAATTTTTCTTTTTGATTGGGTGACGATGAGAATTCGACCCCAAAACTTCTTTGACATGAGTTCTAATATCATATTGATTAAATATCTCTAATAAATTGAAAACTAAATTTTGTGATTATTCCAATTTGGTATATTTACCGTGTAAAATAAAGTTATTTTCTCATTAATGTTATTGTTTCTAATTTTGCATATGCAATTAAAATTTTTGTGAGGATTTCATTGTGATTAATTCATTTTAGAGAAATTATATGATCTTACATTTCATAAATTGTTTCTCTAATGTTTTGTTCTTTATATATAGAATAAAGTGTAGAAACCGTGTGAAATACGAAGGAGAAATAATTTCAACATTCAACTGCATGCTATTTAATCTTGGGGCTTCTTTGTTCCCGTACGGCATCAAATTGCCCCAATCATGTCTTAAAGTCCATGGCCCGACTATCTTTAATATGTAAAGTTACATGAATCTATCTATATTAATTCATTTATTTTCACTTTATCAAAAAAAACTATACAGTACAGCCATACACGTACGAATTTGGAACTGTTTTTTTCAATAATATCATGAGAGAGAATTTATAGCATATAGTCTAGTCTTGTTTGGTTCTCCCAATTCAATTATTTGCTTACTTTTGCAATTTATTTCCCTACTTTCCAAAATGGACTACAAGTAATTAAATATGTTTAATTTGTTTTGGAGACATCTTTTTACATTGTTCACTTCTTGTACATTCCATATGCTTAATTGATCAGGTTATTTTTTCACTTTTTCTTTAGTATTTTCCTCTAATTATATATAGATAATTTCATTAGAGAATAGTATGGACCCAGTTCATTAGAGGACTCATTTGACTTTTAATTGTAAGCCAAGATCAACAATATATTAGATCAAATGATTAATGAATTTATTTTCCAAGCAAAATTTTGAATTTGAGTCTCGATGGAATGTACGTGCATTTAAAAAAAAAAGTGAAGGCGAAGACAGGTTCACGATAATGAATGGTGATACCGGTCAGGGCAAGCACAACACTTGTTCTCGTTTCCCTTTAATTCCGTTTCGTAGTTTAATCCGGAACTCCAAATGTGTAAGTAGTGGCTTTGTCCTTTTCAAAGAGGTTATCCTTCTCTATCCCTGCTTGTTAGTGTTATAGGATAACTCTCCGTTCGAGTAGGTTCCTTTTCTTGGGTACGCGGTCGGGGGAAAGAGATAGATATAATCTCTTTTAAATGTTATCATTTGAATGAAAATGATAATATATTTCACTTGCTTCTTTAAAAAAAATTAAAATTTTGGTACATAAAAATTTTCAGTGAAAATTCATCTTTGAAGCTTGCAAAATTTATTTCGTGGCAAATTCTCCAAAGAGCACGTGAAGATTCAGGTGGATTTTTCAGCGGATCATATATATTCGGGTCAAATAGCTAGTGCATAAAAATGCGAACTTTTATAGGCTAGTTTTTTTACCGTAAAATTTTTTATATCAAAAAAATTACGAATTAGAGTGAATTGGTAACAAAAATACAATTTTCTCATTCTTTTAATCGATACACCGAAATATAAGTCAATTATGAAAGGAAAAAAAAATAATGTCAGAAAATTACAAAATTTCAAGAATAGAGTGTATTTAATTAATAATTTATGGGTGTTTTTTCTTTAATTCTTGTTCGAACTTCAAATTTATACATATATAACATTTCGTTGTATTTTCATTAAATTTCAGGCTATATTGTCATTACCCCTTTTTTACTTTTACTGTAATCTGCTACACCATAACCTTTACTGTTTTAGGGTTTGTGAACTCCTAATCTCCCCAATCCTATTTTAAAGGGCACTATTTTTTACGTACTTTATTATTGATCATATATATCTATGAAAAGCCATCAATTTTATTGACAATACTAGACTATCATATAATCAATTTAATTTGAAATATATATATATATATATATATATATATCAAAATATTTATACTTTTCTCCCCAATTAAAGATTTTACCCACTTAAATTTTATTTTTTATTTTATTAAATTTTGACTCCGTTTCATACGATATAATTATAAGTCGGTTCATAGATATATAGTCATAGCCGAACATAATTTACAAGTATTTAATGTGACTTCATCATCTCAAATTTGAAAGAGGAAACGTTAGTAGCACAAATCGGTGCCACTTGTAAGAAAACCTCGTATGCAAACACTTAGGAAGATGAATCAAAATCCATGAGAATCTGCAAACATGTGATGATCTTTGTAAATTTATCTGACAATAATTCATGAAACTCATCAACTTCGTGATTCCAACATACATGCAGGGGACACATAACTATGTTTTTGGATTCCGAATCGATTTTATTATAATCGAAGATAGATATTTTAACTTACATAAAAATAAAAATGAGTAAATGAATAAATATATTCGGATAGAAATTTGCAAAATCTTATGATTAATATAAATGTCAAACACCAAGCAATGTTATATATTGATATACAGTTATGAATAGAATATAATATAGATATTACGAATTATGATTTTTTTTAAAGAAATTATAAGTGAAAAATGTCTTATACGAATATTGAATATAATAAAATACGATAAAATAAATTTTTTAAAAGTTTTTATGCATTAAAAGTTATACATAGCTTTGATTTAAGTTTGCTTCGATGATCGGTCTTTATAGCCTGGTTATTAATATATAAACTCAAATGGCATATATTTGAAATTTTGATATTATTAATGAATTAATGAACTTGTAATAACACCTCATGATTTCACGAGTGAAAAATAATTAACCTTAAACTTTCTTATACAAAGAACTAGGCACCAATTCCGGGACGAATATTTTACATTTAGCCGTCACTCCAATCGAACAAGCGCGACGCATTGAACCGATGCATGACATGCATGCTTATGTAATCCAATAATTTATCGTTCCGTACGATGGGAAGAGTCTGTAAGCATAATCATAGGAATTCATACAATAAACTTTAATCATGAATTCACACGCAGCGGAATTTTAGGATCGAAATACCTCCCGCCATTGCTCTTTGTATTGCTGACTTGCGAAATCAATTTAACTGAGAATCCTATTGACCGATGATCATGACTTCAAGCCTTCTTTGTCAAGAATTCTTCAAGCCTTTGCTCCTTAAGGTTCTTCTAAGCACAACCCTCACAACCT
>JBBMKE010000002.1:3110675-3133974 GCA_037834125.1 Lippia alba | reverse complement strand
GATCCGAATCCGACCCGTTGACAGCCCTATCAACAGGGAGAGTTTACATTTTAAGTAATCCGTCTTGACTAGACCGATGGAAATGAGTTATAGAAAATTATACGTGGAAACTGTAGTTAAGTCATGCATATTTGATCGAAGCTTAAACTGCATGAGCATGGACTTTGTATGGGTAGAAAAGTTCTGAATAGCTAAGCATGATATGTTTATGAAGAGATATATTCCAATCCTTTTTGTATGAATACGTATACGTTGAAATGATTCTGTACAAGAAAGGCTCATACCGCAGAAATTAATCTATACGAACTACAATATATAATTTTATTATTGCTCGCGAATTAGATATATATTACATTAATTATATTATACAAAGCAAATTAACTTCATTAAAACTGTACCGGTTGGATGTAACTGTTAGACGGTACAAATGTAATTATCAAACAATAGAGGTATATATGATGTATCCTGGTCCTACTAGTACGAGCAGACAAAACTCCAAAATTAGGATGTTACTTCTTCATTGATAAAATTAAATAGAAATATCTAAGAAAGAGAATTTATTAGCCGTTGAATGCCTCTATCTTTTTTATTACTACATAATATATATAAGTAATGTTTAGATCATAAGGTCATTAATAGTTTTACGTAATTTACAAATTGAGAGGTTATTAGCAGTCGCATCTTATCTTTTCTCGTTGGCTCCATTTATGACTTATGAGTAATTTTAAATCTCGAGATCATTAGCACCCAAGTACTATGTATATACGAGTAATTTTCAAAGCACGAGAGATTATTACCAATCGAGCATCCTTATCTCTCGTCATTAACACTACATATATAAAACTAATTTTTAGATTAAATAGATTTCTGATTTATACGTATTTCCATCACTACTTATAAGAGGCTGCGTACTGTTCATTGGACCCCATGTGTAAATTTCATGACCATGAAAAAGTTACTTTAAAAGAAAATGAAGAAACAAACATGAAACATCCCATATTTGAAGTTGATGTTGATTGCTTCACGATGCACAGTGTAACACCCCAAGTCATGCCATCACTTATCCAGTCAAAGCTCAATCCAAACAGGAAACACTACTTCCCCACTAAGAAAGGGCACAAAAATACCTTCTTTTTTTTTTGGGTTAAAACCACTCTTATTTTCATAGAGTAAAATATAATATAAATTTTTTGTAAGTGTTCATTCAGTCTTAAAAAAATTTCACACTTGGACTGAGATGCTGTTCCTTCACCCTAAAATTCTGTTGAGCGAAAAAAAAATTCATATATATTTAGTCGTAAGAGCTAATAAAAGTAAGGGCTATTCTTTTAGGGAAGAACTAAATCTTGATTTAATGATAAATAAACATATAAAAAAAATTAACATAGATTTACGGGTTATATAAATATCCCTCTTATTTTACTTTTCACTCTTTTTAAATAATCTCTTTTCTGTTGAACTATCCAACTGATTCTTTGACAGTTTTATGGTTGTTAACTCACATACAAAGCATGTAACCCTAAAAACCCCCAAAACCAAGAACTTACCCATCTTGTTCCTTCATGCCCCCTCCCAATATTAACAAAACATGCAATGATTTTAGTATTTGCAAGTTGTCCCAAAAATCCAAGAATCCACAAAAACCCTAAACATAAAAAGCATAATAATGAGGGTACGGATGGGCAGAGTTCATCCCCCTTAAACTAAAAAGCTCCAATTTTTTTCCCCTTTTTTTTGTCTTGCCCAAAAAAAAAAGAGTTGTTATAATGCACCGGTACTTTTAAAAATATTATTTTATCTAGCTGTATTGTTTTGGACACTTATATCCGATATTGTATCGTTTTGGACACTTGTATCCGATATCGTGTCTGATACATTTCACGTGAAAAATGCGCAAAAAGATCATGCTGCCGTATTCATATCGTGTCGTGTCCGTGTCGCCGTGTCTGTATTGGTGCAAATAAAAGGGTTGTTTCCTCGCACCTGTTTTGATTCATTATCATATATGCCTCAACTAGACTCGTAATGGTCAACCAATACTCCCCACACACCCTTTTATTAATTTAGGCTCATCGACGTGTCCCTCTCTCTCTTTCTCTCTCATCATATAGATACAACATATACTTGCAATAAACCCCTTTTGTATGCAACATGAGCTGGAGTGTGATTCCGTGTGTGGAATTCGAGCTGTAATTGAAAGGGCCATCTTTGAGCACCTTCCCTATATGTATATATATCCCCCTTCTTCTCCTCCCCATACCACCAAAAAACATCATCTTTTTTCCCTCTCCTCCCAAGAAAAACCCACTCATTATCACTTTATAGTAATTACTTACACCCCATATCATATCATGGAATTTGTTTCCCTGTGTTTCGTATTATCACCGGTGTTGATTCTCTCATTCTTGCTGCTCAAATTCTTGTCCTCGGGGCAAGTGAAACTCTCACTCCCCCCGGGGACGATGGGGTGGCCGTATATCGGCGAAACCTTCCAACTCTACTCGCAGAACCCGAATACGTTCTTTGCATCAAAAGTGAAGAAGTGAGTGAATTCTTGAAAAAAGATTTGATCTTTGGTGTTTTTGACTAAGATAACTAGTGGGTTTTCGTTCTTACTAACTTTCTTGGTTGAATTTGAATTTGAATTTGAGCAGATATGGTTCGATATTCAAGACGCACATATTGGGATGCCGCTGCGTGATGATTGCGAGCCCGGAAGCCGCGAAACTCGTGCTCGTCTCGAAAGCCCATCTCTTCAAACCCACATTCCCAGCTAGCAAAGAGCGAATGCTCGGCAAACAAGCCATCTTCTTCCACCAGGGGGAGTATCATGCTAAGCTCCGAAAGCTCGTTCTTCGCGCTTTCATGCCGGAGGCGATCAAAACCATCGTCTCCGATATCGAGTCCATAGCTATCACCTCTCTTCAATCATGGGAAGGAGACCTGATCACCACTTTCCAGGAAATGAAAACAGTAAGTCAATCGCATACATGTTCTGTTCTCCCCGAAACAGGGGAAAACAGAGCAAAAAACAGAGCATCCCCTGTTTTATTGGCTTGATACTGATAAAGATTCAAATTTTTTTGACTTGTGCAGTATGCATTCAATGTGGCATTGCTTTCGATATTCGGAAAAGACGAAGTTCTGTATAGAGAAGATCTCAAGAGGTGTTATTACATTCTTGAAAAGGGTTACAACTCCATGCCCATAAATCTCCCGGGAACACTTTTCCACAAAGCCATGAAAGCCAGGAAGGAATTAGCCCAGATCTTGGCTAAAATCCTGGCACTAAGAAGAACAAGGGAGCAGAATCACAGTGATTTGCTGGGATCATTCATGGGAGACTCCGAAGGATTGACAGACGAACAAATTGCAGACAACATAATTGGTGTGATCTTTGCGGCCCGTGATACCACAGCAAGTATCCTCACTTGGATTGTGAAATTTCTTGCTGAAAATCCCAGTGTGCTGCAAGCTGTCACTGTAAGGCCCTTAATCCAAGAAAACCCAAAAAATAAAAAAAATCCAAACTTTCTTCAATAATTGAAAGATATTTGAATTTTTGTTTATTTATTAATTTCATTTTTTTTTTAATATTGCAGGAAGAGCAAGAGGCAATAATGAAGTGTAAGGAGAATTGTGGTGAGGAGAAAGGTTTGAATTGGGCAGATACAAGGAAGATGCCTATGACAACAAGGGTTATTCAGGAGACACTCAGAGTTGCTTCAATTCTGTCTTTTACATTTAGAGAAGCTGTTGAAGATGTTGAATTCAATGGTGAGAATTTTGGAAGTCAAAATCTGATTTTTTTTGTTTGAATTATTGACCCTTTTTTCATCAGAAGAGAAAAGAATTGACTGACTTTTTTTCCTTGTGGAATTTTGAACAGGTTATCTCATTCCAAAAGGGTGGAAAGTTTTACCACTGTTCAGGAATATTCACCACAGCCCAGAAAACTTCCCAGAACCTGAGAAGTTTGATCCTTCAAGATTTGAGGTAAAAATCATTAATATCAATTATTTTTCTTAAAAAAAAAAAGATCTGTGTCCTAACATCATCCTCTCACAAAATCTGACAGGTTGCACCAAAGCCCAATACTTTCATGCCATTTGGCAATGGGACCCACTCATGTCCAGGAAATGAGTTAGCCAAGCTTGAGATCTTGGTCCTCTTGCACCATCTCACCACAAAATATAGGTATGTAAAAAGTGAAAACTCAAAACTACCTCAAATTCTTAGAAAAACAAACTTTTTTTAATTTTTTCCAAAAAAGTTTAAAACTTTTTAATCTGATGAGTTTCTTGTTTCCAATCTCTGCAGGTGGTCTATGATGGCCCCACAAAATGGTATCCAATATGGGCCTTTCCCTCTTCCCCAGAATGGTCTGCCCATCAAAATCTCACTCAAGAAATAAAAATGCAATCTTTTTTCCAAAAGCCCATAATCAAGAATCATCCCAAAATATGTTTGGAGAAATTAATTTTACATGAAGAAAAAGCAGTTTTCCAATCCCTTTAAATCAAGAAATTTGATCAAGAACCAGAAGAAACCAGAAGAAGATTTCTGGTTTTTGCAGCAGAAATGGAGAAGTCAAGTGTACATAAAGAGTTTCCATAATTATAGGCATGAGAATCTGAGAAGAAAGAGACAACCTTAGCTTTTAAGTTTTACCCAAATATATATTCATTTAGCAGCTACTAGGATGAGAAACTCAAGTACAGGAGTAGTAATTATGTATTTAGGCAATATTCTTTTTTTGTTCTTTTTTTTTTCCTCCCTTTTTGAAATTGCTGTGTTATCTTCTCATTATGTGTAAAAAAAGTCCGCAAGGCAAATAATGGAAAGTTTCAGAGAATTATATCAAAAAGTATTTCTAACTCAGTTTCTTGATATAAATCAGCTTCATGTTGTTTGTGTACACAGATTCTTGTTCTTATCTCTGTTTTTGTTGATGTTACCAACGTTGGTGGGATATTGATATGTCTCTGTAATCATCTGCTTTCACTGATGCATGAAGATATCATCACAGGGGAGCAGAAAATGACATGCATTTGTTTAATTTTCCTGGAATTAAATGTCTCAATTAAGGGACTTTCAATCGTAGTTAGATATATGCTATGTGAAAATTCTCGATAAATATATATTTCCCTAATCGAAGAGACGAAAGATTCTAACTCATATCAAACCCGACGAATGAATTCGAACGATCATATAACTAACAAGTATTGTGTTATGGTCGCTATTTTGATTGTTCTTCGTTTCTATAATTTACACCGGTTACACCAATAACCGTAAAACAATCATGTTCTCGTTCTACTGAATAACTAGAGTCAGGTTTGGATTAGAATTATTCGGAGATGGAATATGAAGCAAACATGTAGGACACGAAAATGGAAGTGTGACTTTGTTAATAATCTGTTTTATTTCATGAAAATTACATGCAGAATGGGATATATTAACTTGACTGGAGAATCTTCAAATTGAAATGTCCGAATAACATAGATGTGTTGGCACTAAAAGGACATAAGAAACATCAACATATTTATCCCCTCACAAGTCAAAGACAGCCACGAGAGGGATTCGCAACAAAGAACAAGAAAAGTAGTTTTCGTGATACACATGAATCCTCTCAATGTCATATGTTGTTTGTTTTTCTACCAAGAGGCAGAACTATTTTGTTCAAACTTACTAAGTGAATATTCACAAATACCTCAAAGTATTTCTACACTTCAATTTGCTGTGCTTTTTTCTGAAATTCCCTTTTTTTCTTTTTTCTTGTTTTTTAGTTTTAACTTTTATCTTAACTTTTAATCGCTTTATTCCTCAACCTTTTACAGTTTTAATTTCAACTTCTATTCCTCGAAAAATATGTTCTTTTTTGAAAAAAAGAAAGAAAAATATGATATTTTTCATTTAAAAAAAAACTAAATTGAAAAAGACTTACCCAAATTGGAATAAATATTATTACCATCTTGAACTATTATCGTTTTCTTTACTTTACAGCCTAAACTAAAAAATATGTAAATTTACAACATTAACTATTATTTTTTAACAGTGCAACCTGATTTTACTAATCATGTCATACGTGGAAGAAAGTTCAGGTACTTATCGCACAACGAAAGAAATCAAATTATACTTTGGTAAAATGAGGTTCCAAACTTATGCACTTTTTAGTTTAGATTACAAAATAAAAAAATATTAATAATTTTTTTTAACACACACATAACCAAGCGAGATTCGAACTTGAGACTTTGTCTTTAAAAACGTTGATAATTCAAGATAATACAATTACTTATCCCTCAAAATAGTAATTTCCTCGAGTCACAATCTTTTGTATTTTCCTCCTCCAAAACAATCTAAAGTCTCTCATATTCATAGTCTCACCCACGTGAAAATAATATATATTACTTAAAAACGCTCCACATTTCATAATTCCCGTCAAAGTTTAGAAAAACATAGAAATAGGTAGACATTATTTCTCTTGTGATGATCAATATTTTGACCATCTCATTAATAATGCACATAAAAATTACTCCATTTTCAACATCTTCATTCTCGTTCGTACGAAAAATTCAATCTCAATCGACGTTATGTATATGCGTGTTTTGTTTTGTGTTGCAATCACATAATTGGCAATGGACATATATATATCTATTTCATTATCCAGTATGTTTTCTTTGAACTTTCAGCAGCAGCAAAGTAGCTGTGTTGGACCCTTCGCCCATTTATGACTCTTATGGACACTCGTCCCTCGTTTATATGCTGCCATTATTCGTAGTCTTTTACATTTATTAGTTTTGCTGCTTCTTTTCTGGTTGAACGTTGAATTATACCTTAATTTATGTATTTTTCTTGTTTTCTCCTTGTTTAGTTTGAAATTCTCTTAATCCCTCTTATTTGTTGTATTAATTGATGATTAATTACTTGCTTGACCGTTTACTTTGAAAGCACTTCCATTAGAGATGAGGTATGATACACCGATACAGATATAAGGATACGAACACGACATAACATAAATACGATGATATAAATTTCTTCTTAAATTTTACACATAAAGATGTCGAATACAAATGTCCGACATAACATTATACGACAAAATGATATTTTTTAAAAATGTTACGAATCATTAAACATTTAAATCAATCACCAACACCATGATTGAAATTTAAAATTTACAAGGGGTGACCTGGTCAAAGTCCAACCACCAATCCTGACAAATTACGACACCATAAATATTTTGTGATGGTTAAAATTTTCATATCTTCTTAAACAATCCTCGTCTTTATTTCAAGAATATCTAATATATTAATATCGTATACCCCTTGTCGTGTCATCTCTCAAAACTAACGGATCTAATATAATTATATCGCATAACCTCGTCATCTCTCAAAACTAACGGGTATTACTGAAGTATACTTCAATTTCTCAACATCAAAATCAAATACTTAATATCAATTTTGACTTTATTAAAAAAACCACATAAACAAATGGTTTTGACTTTTGACGTTTTGTATCAAAATCCATCACCTGCCAAACTCCCAACAACTACCCCGTAATCCTGACATAACACTGCCCAAAAATTAGTCAATACTTAAATAAAAGCTGAGGCAGCGATGGTTCATTGACTTTGTACAATAAACATAATATCTGTACTGTTCGAGATTATCAAAACTCAACCATCCTAAGTTTCCAACACTAATCACGTCATAACAGTGGGGACAGGAAAGGGACAGATCCAACGACGGCAAATAAATGATGCTCTTTTAAGAAAACTACAAACATGTGCCGACAAAAACAAATACAATATACTCCTATCATGTACGAATACAGATACGACGTGACAAGAATACAGAAATATGAATATTTCTTAAAAATTTTCACTTAGGAGCATCAGATGTACGATATCTAACACGACACGACACAACACAACACGACAAAATGATGTTTATAAAAGTGTTCGTGCATCATGGGCGTGTTCCGACTTCCAAGAGTCAACCAACCAAGAAATAATAGTTTTTCCGAAGTAACAATTAGCTTACGTAGATCTGATTCATACACTTGTCAGAACATGTCACGGGGGAAAGGTTTAGAGTAGGAACAAAATGCATGCCAGGCTATCAAGGTTGTCCTTTAATGGTGTAGTAGAGATTCTCAACTCACTCTAATGGTCATTAGGAACAAAAAAAAACACTCTAATTAGAAAACATGCACGTTTTACCAGCTCATGAGTGGGTATAGAGTAAGTAGGAACAAAAGGAAAGTAATCTTAAATATCTACGAAATGGCTCCTAGGATGCTCCAGGTGTCATCATTATTTCTCAATCATGTTGTTATATGTAAGAGAGAGACATCGAATGTAGAAAAGTCATATGATTGAGGAGGGTACATGCAAAAGGACAGCCATGATTGAGGAGATGAGTAGCAATCAATAAAGAGCATTTTTATCAATAAATTTAACGGGGGATATGAATTTGGTAGCTGTGGCAGTATTTAACTAGAAGGGAGTTCTACATCTAACAGTACACTTGTATTAAAGTCAAATGTTTGTTTATATTGTCAAGATCTTGTTTCGTGGGCACTGATGATTTAGATCTCAAAAAGAAAATTGTGCTTAGTATTTGGTCAACTGCTTCTAGATTTAATAAGTCTATAATGGTGTTCTAACCCCATGTAAAAGTCAACTATATCACAGCAAGTATTGCTGATGCTAATATGAAAATTCTATAATCTATACGCCCCCAAGAAAGAACTGTGGGTAAACTGTTAAAATATGTTCAAGGTTTTGTGCTTCTTTCTCGGAGTTGAGAAATTATGGAGACTGCGATAGTGAGGGCGACATGGTGATAAAGGTTTATGTTGTAAGGAAATAGAATCTGATGAGAACTTGTATTCAGCATAGCATTTACCTAAACGAGGATATGATTTAAGTACGAAAGATAAATACATTATATTTGTTACCAAATTTCGGCAAATAATGAAGATCCGGGTTTTTGGTTGCTTGTCCAATGCTTCAAGTAGAATGTGGTGCAGTGTTTAGTACAGCATCAGCCTTCTTCACATGTTAACAGGCTTAGGTCGGTGTCCGGTTTCATAGTTCATCATCCTGGTCCTCAACTAAGGAATTAAAAAGAAAAAACTGTTAGGTGGCACTTTGGCGAATGTTTCCCACGGGTAGCGAAAGGGAAGTTGAGTAAAATCCTAACCAAGTATTTTCAAAAAAAAAAAAAAAAATCCTAACCAAGTCAACAAGATTTGCAGCTCCAGAGAAGTCTTGCTTTTCTTTCTTGAGCAGTTCAAGACGTGCTTTAATATTAGCCTTCTGTTCTTCTGCCTAATAAAGAGAAGATATGGCTCAATTGATCAATTCATGGCAATAAAAATGGATAACAAAAACCAAGAGCAAATGACTACGAAATGGATTCTAGGCAGGTAGCTTTGAAATAAAAGTTGCTTCCACAGTAGAGGGGGCCGTCATAAGTTGATTAGTAAGCTGAAAAATTCTAAAACTGAGAATGTATACTAGCTCAAACTTTGGGCAAAGTACAAAAAACAAAGTTCAAGGATAATAGGCAAGAGACATTTCTATATATTTCCCATTTTCTGGACAATAAGAACAAATTGATGCTAACAACTCTAGTGGCATTAAGGATACACTATTATTCGCCTCATCAGTTTCATTGTCCTATACCAACCTTTTGTAAATCAGCAGCTACACCTAGTGACCTCAATTAAGTGCAATTTACAACATCCAATGAACTACAAGCAAATTCTAGAAAACCTTCAGTAGACGCATGTGTTGAAAATAAGTTGTAGGGCAAATTAAGTTTGCATATTCATTTATAACGAGAAGTACAAAAGTTTGCACATTGGGCTACCTTTCCCAAGAGCCCCCTCAAATGCTTGAGCTCGTTTTTCTTTGCTTCTGACAAAGTTTCAGCTGTTTCTCTAACATTACTCCTGCATTTTAGTCAATGCCAATTTAAAACTAGGATAGGAGCACAATAAAGTAGCATTACAAAAGCTAGCCAGAGGGACATGTACTTTCATTTGGATGTTTGCATACAAAAATCATTGAAGATTGATAACTAACTTCAGACGGTGCAGTGGATTTTATCATGCAAATAGTGCCATAATCAAATTTCGAGGAGAAATTCCTTATTTACTAAGTTAATTCCAAATGTAAGTAGGCATACTTCTTGGAAAGTAGCGGATCAAGATTATGTTCTTCCACTAACTCCTCAACATTGTCAAGAATTGTTCCTGCCTGCAAAAGACAAACTACATAATGTCAAATGATATAATAAAGACAGCATAAAGACAATAGATGAATAATCCACCGGCCACACCCATTATGAAATGCAAGTAAGGCTTCTCTTTGGACGGAAACAAATAAATTGAGTTTGGGCCATCACATATTCATAATCAAGCTTTAGGGCCAAATTCACACTCAAACTAATAAGTTGAAGTACCTGTGTCTCAACAAATATTGATTCAAATTCTTCCTGCAAGATTTGAGTAAGTCTCTTGTAAGTGCCATGGATTACAGATACATATTTCTTACTCGATGCTAACATAATTATGAAAAAACTAGGAATGGACAGGGCAAATTGGAGGTACTCTAGTAAAACTGTAAAAGATGTACACATCATAAAGTCTCTTCCCTACAGATTTTACATCATCTGGAAGCAAGTTATCATAAAGTCTATATTACACTTTATGGAACTATTATATTTTAGATAATGATATCAAACCGCTGCAGCACATAGAACCTACTTCTCCTCCTTTGGAACCATTTAGGAACACAGAAAAATAATCAAGGAAAGAAGGTAAAAATATACTCCTAAAATACAGAAGGATAGAAAAATAAATGAAACACTATTACATAATCATGCGGATAAACGGTCAAGGATTAGTCATATCAATTGATTACACAGTCATATCAGAAAAAAGGACATGTTTTGGATATCAATTAAACACTTTTAGTTGACATTCGTAATTATAATTACTAGAACATTTGGAATGCAAAGGACACGTTTTGGATATTGTAGGCTGCAAGCTAAAGCAGTAATAACAATCAGAAAAAAGCATGCATATGGTTGGTTTCCCAGTGCGGGGTTGAGTAATATAGATTGCATACCTCAATATCTTCATGTAAACTAGTAATAACCTGAAAATGCACAATGGCGTGATGTTGAGCCAGTCCGGAGTTCACAAAACCTTAAATAAATATATATATATACGCGCGTGTGTGTGTGTGTACATTTAGTGTATATGCATATCAACAGATATAGCAGAATCAATTCCTTAAATGATAAGGGCGTATTTTTTCTCTAAAAGCTACTATATTTTCCAACCAAATACAAAGCTTTTATTTTTTAAGAAAGGAAAATACAAAGCTAACCTAAGAAAACCTGATAACAGAAAAAAAGTAATACTCCACCATACCAAGCGTTTCCGAGAATTGTTTTCAGTAACAAATAATTGGACAAAAACCAAAAAGCAAATTAACAGAGCACCTTAAATCATTATTCGGCTTAAGGTTCTCGCACTCCAAAAATTTGCTATCTCCTACCAAAGAGTTTTTGAAAACCTCCCATAGTTCCAAAATTAACTCCAGGAAAACCATAATTTCGATACTAATCACCAAAAATTCATTACAAAATTCGACAATCTAAGTAAACCTAAAAAATATAAATCAGATTTCCTTCAACACACTCATCAAAATTCACCTGAATACAGAGTCGGTGGAGGCGCTCCTGCTCAGCAGCAGTAAAACTAGGAAAAGCTTTACGGAATTCCTTCATCAATTTAAGAAATCAACACAAAAATCTCAGAATTAGCAACTGAAAACATAATTTACCAAAAAATAAACAAATCATGACAATCACCGAGAGTGTAAAAGCAAGATCCTCACCTCATCAGAGCAGGCAGTTAGCAAGGAACGCAAGCCACGCTTAAACGATTTCTTCAAATTCACTTGCCTTGATCCTGGTACGCGCGCAGTATTTTCCATTTTTCCAAATGAAACTCTGAGAGAGAGAGAGAATAGGCGGGAGATTAGAAATTAGCGAACAAAATGTCAAAATTTATGGACTTGGATTGGGCCGGAAAGAAATCATTTGGGCTGGATGTGACATGTGAGAAAGGATTGCAGTCTTCTTAAGAATTGGGCTCGTGGGCCCATTGGTTCACATTCGAAAATAATCATTTTGTTTGCAATTTTTAATTTTTTATGACCCCCCCTGTAAAATAGAGAGATATATGGTTTGTTTTGGACAATTTATGGGGTTTGATTTCTTGTTTCAATTTCACTTATGTGCATTCATGTCGTGTATCGTAGATAGAGATTAATAATTGTAATACGAAAAAATAATTATAAATTTTATTAGTCTAATCTCGATCTATTATCAATACATTTATGTGTATGGGTAAAAAATGAAGTTGACGTGCCATAAAAATGACTAACGGTTCAATCAAAGAAAGGAAGAAGTTTAGCAGGCAAGAACGTTCAACTTACCAGATGATTAGATGAATCCGGTTGGATCAAACCGGAACCCTAGCTACATCTTGTAAAGACTCACTCGATCAATTCATCTTACCAGATGATTAGATGAATCCGGTTGGATCAAACCGGGAACCCTAGCTACATCTTGTAAAGACTCGCTCGATCAATGCACGTTTTAGTGTTCGATAAATGTGGGGGATAAGATGAGAGTTTTTCAAAGGCTCCATATCGTTCAATTCAATTTGGCATTTTTCGTTCCTTGTATTCGCATAACTCCAATTCAAATTATAAATTTAGTGATGCCACAATTTAAGTGAGCATCAGAAATTTATAAATTAAAATCCAAAATTCAAACCCCAATTAATGTTTCACAGAGAAAACAAACTTGATAGCTAACACACTGTTAAAGAAGCATACCATGAAAATTTTCAATATAATGAGAATGCAAAAATACAATGTACAGCACAAGCACAGACCTCCAAAAATTTGCAACACACGGGCAATTTGGTGACATCGTACAATTATAGGCCAACAAAGGTAAAGCAAAGTCGATCGACGAAGTATATCACTGCTACCATTTTATTACGACGTAAAAATTACAGCGACACGAGTTCGGAAATGCAACATCTCTCATACCTTTAATGTTCAAAAATCTTAAAGGTTCAAAACATCCACAATAAAGCTCTATCGACTGTTTCAAGAACCGGCATTGTCTAGCTCGCACCGTATTTCGTATACTCTCCAGCAACCAATACCAAATGCGCCCGATTTTACAATGACATGTAAACTCGACTCCCCTGGCTTTCTGCTTATAACTTATGTCATTGATTCTTGAGAAATCCACTTGATCTGTATCCATGGGTTTCACACAAAACATTTAGCCAAGCAAGTCTTTAAATAAGTTAGGGTTCTGACCTGATGGTGTCACACCCACTTGTCTTACAAGCGAATCCTTTTCCAAAGCTTCCTTTAAATTCGGTCCCTTACTCGGTTGTTGTATCGAGTATTCAGCCATACTCACTTCTCCAAGACCATTACTGTTATTACCAACACTTTCACTGGGGACATTTAAAGACATGTCGGCAAAAAGAGATGAAAAATCGGAAGACTCCGCACTTGGTGCCGTAGTTGTGTCCTGTGTAATATCAAGAAGACCTTCCAACTGCTTGAAAGGATCAATCATTGGTGCGTTACTAGCACCAGATGGTTCGCCCAAGTCCAGCAAGTCAGGAGGTGGCTGAGATGCTTTTACAGCAGCAGCAGGAGGAGGTTTTGAAGTGTGATTTTGGGGTTTCAAAGCCTTCTGCATAGAAGAAGGCTGTCTTGTCTCGGATTTGGATGCACCACCAAAAAGTGAAGCCGCCAATTTTTGCTTTTCTGGTGAAATTTCGGGTACAGTCTGCTTTTTTGAGTCATAGGATATTACATCACGCAATTTTGAGTTTGAACTGGTTACTGAACTGTGTTGAGAAGTTGACTCGTTCGGAATTTTTACAGAATCAGTGGTGGTTGAAGTAGGTGGTGGGGGAGACTGGGAGTAAGAAGGTCGGCCCCACTTCTTTTGAACACCATCGAGACGTAGCTTGAGTTGTGGTTGTCCAGCATCAGAGGAAGATGGAAGAGATGTAGTGGGTTGGAAAATATCAGCTGCTGCTGCTGCAGCATATGATACCTCTGGGACAGGAACAAGTTCGGTTGAAGATGCCAGTACTGGAGGAGTGTTTGGAGGCAGCGAGGGTTTGGGGCGCTCATATGCCTCAAACCTAAGAGCATGTGTGGACGGTTCATGATCTTCCTGATTCTTGAAGTTGCTAATGGTTGACATTCCAGAACGTTCGCTTTCGGGAATGTATGGCTCGGCACCATTTTCCAATGCTTGTTGGACATAACCATCAAGAAATGAGAGATCTCTGTCAATCTGCCATAATATTTGTAGATTGTCAATTTACACAGTGAATGTAACCAATATAATAACAAGCACAAAAATGTGACATATAATTACCTCAATCTCATCACAAGTAGAATCCCTTGGCATTACTTTCCCAACAGCCGAAGCATCCAAACCAAGGATTGCTTGAAGCTCATAAGCGCGCTGCTGAAGGTCCGTTGAGTGGGATGCTAACAGTTCTTCAATCAAAGACTGGCACTGTAGCAATCAAGAGGTTTCCAGTATGAAAATCTTTTTATGTGAACAAATAACCACAAAAATGGGCTTAGGAGAAAGACATGCTTTAACAGATTAGTGGAAAAACTCCGACACATTAATGAAATTGAGCATTCCACCAGGGAGAAAATGTTTAAGACAGGGAAGCTGTTCTACCTGTAGCAGGCCAACAAATTAAAAAACTTCAACAAGAGAAAAGGTTTAGCCACTTATTAGAACTTAGCAAGCCTTTTTAAGTCAATTGATAATCAGGCAAGCATAATTGTAACATAGAATTGTTAAAGTATCTGATGAAAACACGAATTGGTTATATCAAGACATTTCAAACAGAAAAGACAGCTCACTATATGTGTGTGTGTGTGTGCGTTTGAGTCAAATTAGGCCATAACATCACCGTAATAAAGTACAATTGAATATTTGATACTCCCTTTACGGCAAGCCCTTTCCTTATCATCAATTACTAGAAATAGACGAGAGAACTAAAATGTCCAAATCATCCAGGCCAGACAATAGTTTCCAGAATGCAATTATTTCATTGAATCATCATCAGATTTGAGGGAAAAAAAGGAGATGAACATAAAGAAAAATTATTATAGATAGGCTGATCATTAAGATAAACTAAGAGGGGACATCTAATAATGAAAAAATACATGTTCTTATCAGGATAAATACAATTCATATAACCTCTAAACAACATTTTCCATATCAAAGCACGCACAGATAACCAAAACTGCAATAATTAACATTAAGCAAGCACAACAGACATCTAAAACTGCAAATTATCACCAGTACAATTTAGATGCAAATGATAAATTCCAGCAAAACAATGGATGTTATTGAAGTTTTAATTGCCTACCTCAGGCAGTATGTCCACTGTTCTCCCAGCTGCTATTTCAAATGAATATATCTTCATAAGTGCTGTTACCGCATATGCCTTCAAAACAAACAGAACAAACGGAATTACTTGTGTGGACCATATCAGGAAAATATCAAAATCGATCTAACGTGAAACTAAAGCAATTGAGAACCAGTAACTGAGACAAGAAAATCATGCACATGAATGACTTAAGCAAAAGGAAGCAGTGCCCTTAAAAGTGTTCTTTATTTATTAGCAAAAGTGTTACTTCATATGAGCAATGCACAAGACTTCTCAGATTAACAGGAGAAAGCTATCAGCCCAAAAAGTACAATAACGTCCAAATACATGCACAATAATTTACTCCATAACACGTGACTTTAAAATGTTAGAATGTAATTGCACCATGAGATATGAGCACGTTTGGACAGCTAAATACCTACCTTCACAGTGTCATCAGCCAAATGTGCCTCTGCCACATCGCACAACTTTCCACTAATATATGAGGCAGAATGCTTCCCATCTGCAGTCCCATATTCCCCCAAGACCCAACAAATAACCTGCATTGTAGAGAAAGTTAATAAAAGGGAAAACCCAAAAACTTTAAATTGGGAGAGAAAAAAGGAAAGGAGGATGAAATCTATGGTGACAGAACCTAGATCGGAAGTAGGAGAAAAAAAGGCATAAATGTGGTATAACTTACTTGAAGAAATGCGGATGGAAGTTTCGGCTCTCCCATAATTCGAAGGTAAGACTCCACCTGCACACAAAAAATTATTCCAGATATTAGAAGTGCTCAACTGAACAGCACCGTGATTTTGTCAAAGAAAATCTGAATTCAACGACTGACATTAGCAAACAGAAGATTATGCTCATAAAGTGAAAAATTACTTGTCTGAAAATGCAACATAATTTTCAAAACACAGTAGTCTGATCGCATACAGAAATGTTAGTTAAGAGATCAGCAAACTGCTTATACTCATGTGCCGCCGTGCTGTGAGAAGTGTGCATGCTGAGATTAAACATAACTAAACTTAAAGCGAACTTCCAATACATTTCAATTCTTGATATTAACCAGTCCAGCAGCACTCCATAGTCTCCTCATGAATCAATCATATTTTCAATCTCAGAAGCAAGAAATTATTCTCTCTCTACCAATTTTATATATCACCATTTTGTGTGAAATAAATGAGGAAGTACTAAATGCCAAACTTATAGTCTTTGTAATACCATCCTAAATCATGAATAATCTTACGAAATGTTTTACTAACATATCAACACTCATCAAGTGAAACCAATATAATAAGTTGCCTGAACTAACTGCCAGAAAATATTTTAAATAGCAGATAACATTTCAGAAGAAAATAAATATGTAATTAATGAAACCTAATGTGTGAACCGGAACTAAAGAGATCCTGAAAGAAAAACATACAGCAGATGATCTAAGCTGACTATCTGCAGTATTGTCATCCTCTCCAAACCCCTCAGCAATCAGCTTCATCAAGTTGTGTGCAACTTTTGGATTGACCAGGTCCCCTGCGTGCTCAAATACTTTATTCATGGTCTGACAAAAGGAACATGCAAAAGAAAATTCAGAAACTCCTCGAACACAGGAAACAATATAATGAGAAGAAAATCATCAAAAAAGTTAACATCAACAAGCTAACCTGTATAAACCATTGATTGCTTGGTGCAAATTGTTCTGCAAGCTCAACACATCTGGATGCTATTTCAGTTTTATAATGATTATCATTGATGCTTATCATGTACTCAATCATACGTTCCACAATAACTTCTACATTTGATGACTTGGTCATTTTATAAAGCAGTTCAAATGTCTTGCGCTTGAGGGTATCATCGGGGTCCTGAATCATGAAAATGCCAGATCATTGGAGTATAAATTAAAAGCTACCTCAATCATAACCAGTTATCACCACACCAAAAAGGTTGCATGACAAAAACTAGAGGGGAATATTTTGTAGATAAAAAATTTAAAAAACGATTTCAATCTTCTTTTTTTCTTTTCTTTCTTTTTTTTTTTTTTAAATTCGGAAGGTCATTTTGGCCGAGACGTAATACTAGCATTAATGAATATGCAGACAGAAAATTATAATTTTTCTTATTAAAGCAAGTGAGAAGCTTAGATCAAGGAAAAGTACACTATTTTATATGTTTTCTATTCCATATCCAACACCTCTAGCTTTAGTAGCTCTGAAGTATCTAATGATATTCGATGCTGAATTCAACCCCAAAATTTAATTATTTCAGTAAATCACATGTCTTAGAATGCTGATGGCTATCCAGACACAGCGAGACAGATTTATGGAGATTAAAACTTTATAACAAAACTAAGAGGCAAAATAAGCTGACACCCACTACAATTACTATCACATATAAGAACATTAAGAAACATTAGTGCATGTCAACATTTATTTCAGAGTTAAAAACAGATTACCCGCCAAATTTGCAACTATTTATCTAAACTTTGAATGTTTCAAATTGCCTCTTGAACTATATTAAATTTCTCAAATCACCATCTCACTCTGTTTTGGAACTTATTTTTTTGACCAGAAATTGCTGACCTAAGGGGAAATTTCCGGCCAAAACTGAGCAAAAAACGGTTTGAGATGGTCATCTGAGAATTTTAATACAGTTGAGATGGCAACTTGAACTATTTCAAAGTTCAGATAATTATTTGCAAATATGGCCATAGTTTGGGGTGTAATGTGTTTCTTACTCTTTATGCCATAATGCAACCACGTTTTCACCAGTTATATTAAATTAAAACCATTTGCTTCCAACTTTACAACAATAAAAAAAAAACATCTCACCTCTAAGCAATCAATGACAGCCAATTGGTGCTGTTCAGCTATTTCTGGGCTTATCTTTATCAATCGACTAAGAGCATCAATACCAAGATATTTCAAATTGTGGCTGTCACTCTGTCATTAGGGAGCAAAATGAAGTCAGTGTTACAATATCAAATTAGCATAAAATATAACTATATGGAAAGTAACACAAAGTTGCAGGATGCTGACTTTCAGAAATTTTGAAATGGCATCAGCAGCAGATTCAAGCAAATTTGGGTTAGGGTGTAATGCTGAAGCACAGCAAATGGACTCATAAAGAATGGCATTCCCGATGTTGCTAGTCGAATCACATTTTCTCATTATGTCAGCCACGATAGTGTACATTTGTTCACTAGCCTTTTTGTCACCACTACCCAGCAGGGCAAGAATCTTCAACAGTTTGATCTATCAACATGAGGGACAATTATTTGTAATTAGTGAAAGTATATAACATGTGAGCATCAACAGGGGGGAAAGGAGGGGATTGGAATTTTGGTATTGGTCTTTTCTGGAGCCTACATTATGTAGCAATCCACATTCACTGCAATTAAATTAATTATGAAGCTTCTTTGACATATAGAAACATGCATTCTGCAGGAATGTTGCAGTGTATTCCAGGCCGATCACTCGCATTATTATTATATCTTCCGGAACAAATCTTACACACAGCAAATACATATGCTCCCAGGTGGGTATTGTTATAAACAATAGCTGATTAAGGAAAAAGAAGCCAAAATTGCATATGCACAGGAGCAAGCCTTTTAGTACAATTCTAAAAGAATGCCCTAAACAATATTAATTCCGCATAAAACCAACAGCTGAAAGCAAGATCCTATTCTTCCTTTATTCTGATTTATAGCATCAATAAGTGAACACTACGCTATATATATTTTGAACAAATATATTTAGAAGGTAAGGCATGCTGACCTGAATGAATGGAGCAGGCATCTGATGATAGTCATAACTCTTTGGTAGTCTACGTTCAGCAACTTGCTTGAGGATGTTTACAAAACTAACCACCAGATCCTTATATGCATCAGGATCAATGATAATAAGATCAAAAAGTGGGCAAAGTGTTGCGCCCATAACACCAGGATCATTATCACAAAGCCTCTGCAATGAAGTTATTTGTTGAGAAGGGAAAAAGATTACTTCCAGAAACCGTAAATTTATTTCCTTATTATGCATGAAAACATCAATCTGAGAGCCTCTCATGCATTTGACATGAAACCAATAAAAGGGGTATGTAAAAAATTGAACGAATAGGATTTCTAATATTCCTGCTACACAGACTGAGGGAGATATTACACAATTTATAAGCGCTTCATGGTGCTTGTTTCACAACCTGATTATTTGTCTAATGACCACATTATCAGAAGCTTCAAAATGAAATTAGTCATGACACAGATTCAGATTCCTAATAAAGCTATTCGGTCCTTCCTGGACATTTCTGTTTCGCTGTTTTTCTTACATTCGATCATCAAGCAATGCAAAGAATTTAAGAGCGATACAACTTTTTTTCCTTGATGGGCAACAACAAGATGACTTACTGCAATATAAAAACATAAAATAAAATGTCAAATCTTAAAGATCTAACACAAATACCCGAAGATTCCACATTTGATCCAACTGCGTGCCAATATAAACTATTTTAACTGCTTAGAAGTTAGTGACAGCATAAACTAGCACTGTGGTACATTCGGCAAAGCTATGTACACCAGGCAAAGCCTCATATCCTAAATTATCACCTCTAAATTACCAAAGCATCACATACCATTAAATCTACAAGTACCATCGCATTTGGGGGAAAAAAAATGAACAAGAAGCACCAGAATTTAATTAAAACAAACTCTTTCCTCTCTAACATACATGCACGATACACCATGCATTCATCTACAAGTGGGGAATTATGCACCTTTCGGAAATTCGAAATGAGATGGGAAACCGACCCAGGAGCCCTCTGATAAAACCGGTGAAGCGCCATAACGGCTTTCTTCCTCACCGCCTCCTTCTGATGCCCCAGCAACTCCACCACCTGCGGCAGCACCGCCGGAATCGTCTCCTCATTAATCAACCTACACACCGCATTCAACGCCGCGCACACCACCAAATAATTATCACTCTTCAAGTCCTTCTGTATCGTGTTCACGATCAAGATAATCAAATCATGATCCTCATTCAGGAACAAAGTCACCGCCAAGTACCCCGTCCTCTTCAACTGCAAATTCTCGTCGTGCGTCATCTTGACAGCATGAATGTACCCAAAAGACGCATCGTGGCCAAGCATCTCGACATACAGGAGTCGGATTAAGTACTCCTTCAGCTTGAATTTCGGCGTGTTCGGGTCAGACAACCTGGATTTCAGAGTCTCAATCTCGCGCACCACAATGCGATCCTCCTCAGCCTTGGATCGAGCCTCCCCAATGGATTTGATGAGGTCGAGGAACTCCTTCGACTGCCCAAATCCCCCCTGGGAGCCCATCGCGAGCTCCCGCCCGATTGTCTTTAGCTGCTCCAGCTTGAAAAACGTCTGAAAATCGCAACAATCACGGATCAATCGGCCAAAATAGGAGAAATTGGGTTTAGGGTTTGGGAGATTTGGGGGAAAATACTCACCGAGTATGATGATCAAGATCTAGAGAGAGAAAGGGAGATGTATAAAATATTTGGGGGTATGAAAAATGTGATTTTTAATTTGTTTTTTGGAGTTAAATGTATATATGGTTTGTCGTGGTGTACGTGTGAAGAAGGAGATGTGCAGAGAGAGGAGGAAGACGACAGTTTAATGGAAGAAAATTGAGCAGATGTACAACTGTTGATGCGGAGGGTATCACTAATTGTTGGTGGCTTGGATAATTTGGTTCTCGCCCTTGAAGTGTTCGGATTTTGGAGTTTACAACCCTGAATTCGGAAAATAACATTTTGAACCTAAGAATCGAAATCTTCGGCAACTTCGCACCCTTTTTTTTTAAACAAATAATTATCCATTATCGATTAGTTATTAAGTTATTAACACCACAATCCTCTTCAAGAAAGATTTCAATATTTCTGTCAGGCTTGTCAAATAATATTAGATTAGTCACCTCGTGATTTTTGTGTTTTAGGTATTGACTTACATATTCTCGTTTCTCTCAGTATAAACAATCGTACTCTTTCATAAAAATTAAAAAAAGATTTTAAAATTCAAAATAATATTTTCAATTGAATGATCATCAAGTTTAGAGTCTTTAAAACGAGTGCGACTATCCGAGGGTTTTCAGAAAAATATGCAATCCAAAGTAATATTTTCATGAACGCCCATATTTATATCCAATTTAATGTATGTGACAAATTATTTTATGTATTTTCAATAATTACAATTTTTTTCAAAATTTCACTATAAATAATTTTAAAATACTAAACAAAATTGTGGTTATTGTCACTATTTATTAAAAAAAACCTACCAACGCGACCATAAAATTATTAACAAGATCCCCTCCATATATAAACCAACCAGAAATCATCGAAATCATAAGCGTAATCCAAATATAAAAAACAACGCTTAAACAAAAATGTCCCGCATGACTAGTAAAACATGACAACATGAAGGGAACATAATTCATAAGCCTAGAGTTAATAACTTTTTTTTTCTTTTTACAAAGAAAGTTAGAGCTAAGGTTCCTATTACACATCGACTCATAAGGATTATTCACTGTCAGTAACTAACGTCCATCCATCCAAGCAATAGCAAGGTCCCACATAGTCCCTTTGCTTGCAATCAATAATCGGGATTATATCAATGACATTCTCAGGACTATTTTTATTATTCGACTGACATCATATATATCATAGTAAGTTTAGGCCCCACTGATCCATATCGAGATGATAAGAGTCAAGCTTGCTCTCCAATGCACAAGCTTGCAAACCTATGCTATATATGATTAAATCTCAAATAAAGGTTAGTGTAATCACCAGTCCTACTAAAATTAATGCAAACGAAAAGGTGAAAGTCAAGAACCAATTCATCCATCAATGTCCAATTGTGAGTATCATTTATTTGCAATAAAGTATAAAATACTTGTGTTCTACTTTGTTCAATATATTGACACGAATAAAATACGAGCCATGTTTAAAGATAATTAGGCTTCAGTGTAAATTTTGCCTTTGTGGTAAATCAATGTTTGAGTTTTTTTTGGTCGAAAAACAGAGCAACCCAGAGCAACTAAGCTTCGTTAAGAATAAATCAACTAAATCTGGTGGGGGTTCGTTCCAGCATTTGAGGTGAAACTCTTCATGTCCCCCTTTTGCCATCCAATCAACACACTCATTGAAGCTTCTTCGAACATGCCGAATACTTGTTTCCCAAGGATTATGCAGCAAAGTTTTACAATCCTCCACGGTAGAGGACAGCGGGTGGCTTGCATCCACATCAGAACGAATCAGGTTCACCACAACCGCCGAGTCGATTTCGATTTCAAGCTTAGGAATTCGTTGTTCCCAAGCGATTCTGAGACCTTCTCGAAGGCCGAGAAGTTCAGCAATGGTGATAGTTGTATTTCCCGCATGCTTTGCGTACCCCACAATCCAATTGCCATTCATGTCTCTAAGGACGCCCCAAAAGAAGCCGAGCCTCGTTCACGAATAACGCTCCCATCAGAGTTTAATTTACACCAGCCTTCTGGGGGTTTAATCCATTTGCCAAGCACTTCAACAGACCTGACACTCTTTTCAACCCCAAAACAAGTCATGAAATCAGAAGCAAGAGTCTTCACTTGAGCAATTATCATCCTAAAAGGCAAGGTTTAATTTTGAAACACATGCAAATTCCGGACTTTCCAAAT
Organism: Lippia alba; assembly: GCA_037834125.1. Classification (NCBI taxonomy): domain Eukaryota; kingdom Viridiplantae; phylum Streptophyta; class Magnoliopsida; order Lamiales; family Verbenaceae; genus Lippia; species Lippia alba. The sequence continues at coordinate 3,110,780 of JBBMKE010000002.1, read as the reverse complement.
TGTCCAAATTGTAGCAAGAAAAATAAAAGGCCAAGGGCACTCTGGTATGATGATATTACGAAAGTTCCTTTGAGTGTTTTCTTGCAACCAATTTTAGATCGGAAG
>JBBMKE010000002.1:3075862-3087814 GCA_037834125.1 Lippia alba | reverse complement strand
ATGGTTCATATTTGAAAGTTCACTTTACCCTATCCCATTTTATAAAGGAACTATGAACCATCTACAGCATATGTGTGCGTGTGATTGCATTCTTGAAAGAGTTTTGAAAACTTGCATTCTTTATAGCATTCGCATTCAAACAGTTTTATCAAACGAACTTGTTTAAGTTCATTCACATCTCAGTTTTCAAAGGTTCTGAACCATCTCAAGTTTTGTATTTCAATACTTTCTTTTAAATATTCCCTCACTTAGTCCTTTTGACTAATACCTCTCTCGTTTTTCTTGCCTCGTGGTTTCAAGTCTTGCAGCCACTGTCTAGAGGTATCTTGAAGCTCTAGATTGTCTTTTGTCAAGTCATGACTTTACAGTATTAATCTATTTTTGTGTCTTGCATCTTTATATGGCTGTTTTACATTATATTCTGAACAACCTGAGTATTTTTATAATACTCATTCTGCTTATATGTTACCGATATCTTGAACTCTGTTATATCGGTGATTACATGTTAATATGATATGTTTCCATGTTATATGCTCTGCTCTGATAAGTCTCTCTTACACGATCATTCTGTTCTCGCTTGTTTACATGCCATCACGCACATGTTTTGAAAAGCTTTAAATTACTCTGTTTTGCGCTGCATAGCCACAAGTTATTCATGTATATTTCTGAGATAGATAATCGTTCGCTGAAGTAGTTCTTGAGTGATGGCTCACACCATTACTTGAGAGGTACTTTAGTCGGGGGTTAAAACGTCGCCTTTCTTTGTTCTAGTCCGGTTGGGGCGTTACACCATGGCTTGTTGTAAATTGTAAATTTTGGAGCTTGTAGCTCAATGTTCTTGATATATGCTAATGCTTCCACTGTTATTGCTTTACTCTGATTTATTGTTGCACTTGGTTATTATTTAGTTCAAGGGTTAGCCCGACTAGCATAGCGAGTGTTTTGAGTCCCCGTTCACTGTGATTTGATTCGTGTATGGATTGTCCATTTCATATGCGGGTCGGGTCTCGGTGCGGGGGATGTGGCGCCTCGCGTTCGGGCGTTACATACCTGAACCACCAAACCGGAGGAAAAAGGAGTACTTGTGCACTTGAGTGAATCTTGTAATTAAAGGAAAACTTAAATTCTTGTATGATAACTTAACTAACATCTTGTACACGAAAGGAGTAAGGTTGGAGACTGCTCACTCGCCGAGCAACTTGTCACTTTTCCTGAATTAACTTAATAGTTGTAATTCCACACATTGATGCCCGTGTTTTACTTCTCTCTTTGAAAACCTTGGGTGGAATTATGACTTGCATGATTTTACCATTTTCTATATATTACTTATGTTATTCACTCAGTCTTGTAGTGACTGATCCCTCCCTTCTTTGTCCCCAGGTTTCTTCTCGGAGTAGCTACGCGGGATTTGCATTTGAGTTGTATTTCGTGTCTAGCTAGATTACACATGTTGTACCACACACTTCATACTTATTTTAGTTATGTTTTGATTTGTAGTCATGTCGGCTAAAGTACTTGGATTATGTTGATGTTATGTTTAAGATTTGAGACTCGTATTGTTGGAGATGTTTTATAATTATGCTTCCGCTATCGCTTGACTCGAATCTTATTTATTCTCGTTGGTTGTTGAATTGTTGGTAAAGGGTTAGTCCTGTCTAGCCAGGTTCCGTGTTGTGTCTCCGTTCGCTAGGATTAGACTTGTGTGCGGTCTATAATCGTATATAGGTTCGATCCTAGTTTGGGGGGATGTGGTGACCCACGCCAGGCGTCACACTATTGCTAGGAATAGTGCCCTTAAAGCAGTATTTATGTTTTACTATTTCCTTGTAAAATCACAAACTGTCTTTGAATAATAAACAAAATGATTTTGTTCATAGGCAATTATTTCTTTAAGCTCATAGGCAATGATGATTTTGTTCATAGGCAATTAGTTCATAAACAAAATAAAGCAGTATTTATGTTTTACTATTTATGCTTATTTATGTCTGTTTGGGTTGACTGTGTTTTGCATGTAAAATCACAAACTGTATGTTTTGCTTTACAATGTGCTTGTGTTCGCTGTTAACTGCAGAAACTTTGCCCTTGTCGGACTTTGTTATATGCATTTAGCCGAGGCCGGTGTTCTGCCTAACTTCTTTGCCCTTGTCGGACTTTATGTTGTTAACTGTGGAAACTTTGCCCTTGGCGGACTTTGTTATATGCATTTAGCTGAGGCTGACTGTGTTTTGCATGTAAAATCACAAACTGTCTGTTTTGCTTTACAATGTGCTTGTGTTCGCTATTAACTTCGGAAACTTTGCCCTTGTTGGACTTTGTTATATGCATTTTGCTGAGGCCGGTGTTCTGCCTAGCTTCTTTGCCCTTGTCAGACTTTGTGTTGTTAACTGCGGAAACTTTGCCCTTGTCCTGCCTAATTTCTTTGCCCTTGTCAGACTTTGTGTTGTTAACTGCGAAAACTTTGCCCTTGTCGGACTTTGTTATATGCATTTAGCTGAGGCCGGTGTTCTGCCTAACTTAAATGTCGTTCACCTCTGCTTAGCTCATGTGCGGACTTTTCATCTCGTTTGTAGATTGGAATTTGGTGCGGGGATGTGATGATCCACCGTGCGGAGTGCTACACTATTTTAGTTTTTTTTCCTCCAAAATTATAAAACAAATTTTGGGTTGCGGAAATCGAACCCGGGACCCCTTCTGGAGAAGGGAATTGCCCCAACCAATTTCCCGGTGTCATTAAACTTTTAACATAACTAGTCACCGCCGCACGCCGTCCCTACGTGCAAGAAAAATTATTAATGTGATTAATTATTTGTAATAAATTAAAATTAAAAAAGAATACAAATTGTCTTCCATCTTTTCTGGTTCTCTGCAAATGTCACGATAGAATACTACTTTGTAAAGTAGAAAAAATACAAAAGAAAATAAAATAAAAAATAATTACCCTTTTCTTCCACCCTTTTGTGATTTTCTGCACAGTGTTAATCACCCTTTCTCTTTCTTTGCAGAGTTCCTTTCTCTTCCTCTTTGCACAGTCTCTTTCTCTTCCACAACTCTTCTAATTTTCTGTAAGTTGAGACGTTGAGTTAAGGGAAGAAATTGATATAGATAAGATAAGTTGAGAGAAGAAATTAAGAATTGAGAGAGGAAGTTGAGACGTATAAATTGAGGGTGAGTTGAGGGAAGAAGTTGAGGGTTGAGGGAGTTTTCATCGTGCAAAACTTGTCAAAAGGAAATCTCAAAAGAAACCCTTACCATATGTATTTTCCTTAATAGTAGCAAGGGTATAATAGGCAATATAAAAAATTGGTGTTTTGGTGTCACAAACCGTCGTTTGTGAGACAAAACACCGTTTCCTTTTTTATATAGTATAGATAACTCATATCCGTTTAGATGGAAATATTACAAACTCCATAACAGTTTCAAAAAATTACAAATTGCTTCATTTCATTAGGGTTTGTTGATTTTATGAATAAATTGACCAATTAACCCACAACTTAAATTTTAAAAATAAAATAAAAAATTAAATTAAAAAGTGCAATATTTTTAAATCAAAATTTTATTTTAAAATTTCTTTGAAATTGAACTAATTCTTTTTAATAATTCTATTTTTGATGTTCTAATTTTTAGTATAAAGAAAACATATTTACCTAAGTTAAAAAAACTAGCAAGCGTTTACAAAAAATCATTCTACCTACTAATAATATCATTTCTCCTGTCGGCCTTCTTACCATTAATGTACACGGCCCCTCACCTTTGTGCATGTTAGAAATCCACTCTGAAACTTCATCCTAGAGTAACAAAAAAAAGGTAAGTCCAACACTCCAATTCCAACGTTATTCATTACGCATTACTTACTATGTCAAAAAAAACAAACCTTAACCACACTCATCACACACAATCAAGAATCTTACACAAGATCGCTTTATGCCTAGGAAAAGAAGATACCAAAACCTTCCCCACTCTTCATACCTAAGAACCCTTCAACACCCCCCACCCCCCATACCATCTAAACCCCCATAAACCTTCAAACATAAAACACCCCAATACCAAATACCTTCACCCCCTAATGCCATCCCAACCAAACCACCACCACCACCACCACCACCGCTACCGCCACCGTCGCCTCCTCCCCAATGTCAAAACACACTCGAGGCTCGCACCACCGCACCAACCCCTTGATCTGGTGTGCGGCCATCATCTGTGCCATCCTCGCGGTCATCGTGATCATCACGGGCATCGTAGTGTTCATCGGCTACCTGACGATCAAGCCCAGGATCCCACGCATCAGCCTCGCCAGCGCGCAGCTCGACACCATCTACTACGACCAATCGAGCTCCCTCACGGTGCAGGTCACCGTGGTGCTCAGGGCCGAGAACGACAACGAGCACGCCCGTGTGGGGTTCTACAACATGATGCATGCGCTCAGCTTCCACGGCCAGAAGATCGGGATCCTCAAAGCCGACGAGTTCAACGTGCCCGCGAACCGCTCAGTTGAGTTTAACTTCGTCCTACAATCGGCCCCGATCCCCCTGACCCCCGAGGAGGGCGAGATTGTCGGGATGGCATTGAGGCAAGGGGCGATCGACTTCGAGTTGAAGGGGACGACGAGGACGAGATGGAAAGTCGGGATCATCGGATCGGTTAAGTTCTGGCTGCATTTGGACTGTCCGATCAAGTTGCCGACGGATGCAACTCCCATATATCCTCGTTGTAGCTCCAGGTCTACATAAGGTGCCAGAATGGGAGCTCTTTTTTTTTCTTTTTCTTGAAATTTTTTTTTAGTGATTCTTGGCCTGTTGCCGGTTCTTGTATCTTGATCATAATATATTATAGTGATATCATTTTGACGTTGGGAAATTTTGATAATCATCGAATATGTTACAAACTTTAATTGTTTTTTTCCTTAAATTATCATGTTAACAGTACGAGGAAGATAAATACAGAAAGCTAAGAGAAGCATATATAAAAAAACTGAACTTTCTTGCTTCCCCTATCTTCATTTAAAGACCATGAAAAACTAACAAAAATGGTGATTTCTTGTTTGTCCCTCTCAACTAACTTAACTGTCACTCCTTCGAAATCTCGAAGGAAAACACCCAAAGAAAACCCTTTGAATCTAACCCTGAAATCATTATCCAAATCTGGCAAACTAGATGAAGCTCTTCACCTTTTACTCGAATCCCACAAATCCAAAACCCATTTTCCGCAACCCAATGTCGAGTCGTACGCGACGGTGTTGCACGCCTGCATTTCGAGGAAGTCTTTAGAACATGGGCGGGAGCTTCACGACCATCTTCTCCAATCGAAGGATAAGAGCTATCTTCTTAAAAATCACATCTTGAAATCCAAGTTCATCACTCTTTTCTCTGCCTGCGGCGAATTGAACGCGGCTCATGGGGCGTTTCGTCATGGAATTGAAGAAATGGGTTTTGTTCCCGAGTCGGTTTATGTCGCGATGGCAATTGGGTTTTCGAAAAATGGCAGATTTAGGGAAGCTTTGCTTGTGTATTGGGAGATGTTGTCGCGGGGTGTTGAGCCTGGGAATTTTGCGTTTTCGGTTGCGCTCAAGGCTTGTTCGGGTATATTGGATATCCGGAATGGGAAAGCTGTGCATGCTCAGATTGTAAAGGCTGGTGAAGAACCTGATCAAGTGGTGTACAATTCTCTTTTGAAGCTTTACACGGATTGTGGCAGGTTTGAAGATGTGGTGAAGGTGTTTGATGTAATGCCTGACCGAAATGTTGCGACCTGGAACGCGATGGTTTCTGGGTTTGTCAAGAAAGATCAGGTTTTCGAGGCATTGGCGACGTTTCGGAAGATGCAGAGGCAGGAAGTGGGGTTTAGTTGGGTTAGTTTGACATCGATTTTATCGGTGGCGTCTCGATTGACGGCTCTTTATATAGGAAAAGAGGTACACGGACAAATTGTAAAATCAGCGGAAAGCCCGGATGTTGTTGTGCTGAACTCCCTTTTGGACATGTACGCCAAATGTGGAGCGATGGAGTATTGCAGGAAAGTGTTTGACGGGATGGCGTCCAACGATTTAACGACGTGGAACACGCTCATCAATGGCTACGCCATAAACGGTTTGATGACTGAAGCTGTGGCTGCATGTGAGCGCATGATTGAGGCTGAATTCAGGCCAGATGAGGTGACTTTCGTCTCGTTGTTGTCTGGGTTTAGTCATGCTGGGAAGGCGAACGAGGGCCAAATCCTCTTCAACAGAATGCGTTCGGAGTTTGGAATGAATCCGAATCTTGAGCATTATGCTTGTTTGGTAGATATTTTAGGTCGATCTGGAAAAATAGAGGAAGCGTTAGAAGTGGTGAGGAAAATGCCTGTAAAGCCGACGGGGAGCATTTGGGGTTCTTTGCTCAACTCTTGCAGCATGTACGGTTATGTTTCGCTTGCAGAAGTGATAGCAAAACGGTTATTTGAAATAGAACCAACTAATCCCGGAAACTATGTAATGCTATCAAATATATACGCAAATGCAGGTTCGTGGGATAAGGTTAAATCGGTTAGAGAAGAAATGGATAAGAAAGGAATCAAGAAAGAAGCCGGTTGCAGCTGGGTGCAGATCAGAGACAAAATACATAGCTTCGTCGCTGGCGGTGGTTTTGAGCTTCGTAATACGGAGGAGTACCGGAAAATGTGGGATAAATTGCATGAAAAAATGGAGAAAAATGGATATATTCCTGATACTGGAGGAGTTGTTAACGATATTAATGAGGAAATGAAGGTCGAATGGGCTTGTGGTCATAGTGAAAGGCTTGCAACTGTATATGCTTTGATTCATAGCAGTTCCGGATTGCCAATCAGAATCACGAAGAATCTTCGTGTTTGTGCCGACTGCCATGGTTGGATGAAGCATGCATCTGCCGTAAGCGAGAGGAAAATTATCCTGAGAGATACGACTCGGTTTCATCGTTTCGAAAAGGGAAAATGCTCTTGCAATGACTATTGGTGAAGATCATTATTGTTGTTGTGCAAGATTTATGTTATATATATAAGTATATGGGTCGATTACAATGACCTCCCCTGTATCTATTTGTAATTACACAAACTTCCCCTCTTAGTTTTGTAATTACAATCGAAATCCAAAACAGGAATGTAATTTATCAATAAATTTGGTAACATTGTTCTACTTTAAAAAAATAACTCATAAATATGAATACAAAATCTCACGGGACAAAATCCTTAATTAGCAACGTTTGCGAAGGTTGTATCTCTTGGTGCTCGAACATGTAGTCGAGGAATTTTCCGCGACTTCCTCCGGCAATAAATAGTCAGGATCTTCTAACAACCCTACATCATCTTGCAACTCTGTATCAATCCACGAAGACCAATTTATCTCACTATCGATGTCGGAATCCCATGATAACATCTCCTTGTTCCCCCCTTGCATATTGTTAACCTTCTCCATTATCATAAGCAGCATTTTATGATTCAGAACTTCATAATCTCTGCATTGTTTATTTTCAAATCGTCAAGTCAGACAGCCACAATACAATCGACCTTACATACGTAATATTGTCGTTAATCTAAGTTTAAATGCTTACCTGTACGTAAATATTGCATACAGATACTGAACGGATGCCAAAATCCCGAAAAGCAATCTAACCATATGAATTATCCTTCCTTGAAGTTCAGCATCAGTTGTAACACAGCCCATTATAGTTACTTCAGTAAAGAATGTCACGCATAGACCTGAATGATGAAGAGTTGAGCAACAAATGAAACAAACAAATCTTAAGTGGTATAAAAAAGGTATAAGACGAAGTTTGAGGTTGAAAGATGAGGTATTTACCTAAATACAGCCTGTGTCTGACATTGTATGCATGTTTTATACTAGTCAACATGTAGATTATGAAGATTGCGATCGAGTATACGAAGAAAGCAATGATGACTCGGGATTCAAACAGCATTGCACTGTGTAATGCAAATAGCTTGTCTATGGCGACAAACAAGGTTGCTTGCTTCGATTCAAAAGTTTCCTGCGATAATAAAGATCTGTAAGTCGATGGTTCAATAATTTACTAAAAATGAAACAAAGAAATAGAAAATTGATTTGGCTTAAATTAATTACACAATTTTCCTCAAGGTTTAAGTAAAATATTAAGTAATTTACATGCTAACAGTATTCATAAAATATTAGAGGTAATTTATCAAAAATCCATCTATTCGGATGTAATGTAACTTCTTTAACAGGGGAAGTTTCTGCAATTTCTCAAACATTAGGGGATGTTGGTGTAATCATGCCAAACCCCGGCGCACACCAATATAATATCCCAAAAAAACCTGACTAACCTGAGCTGCTAATATCATTTTTGAGTTTTCCACTAAATGATCATGAGATTGATGTAGCTGCTTTTGTCTTTCCAGTAATTCCTCCTGCTGTTTATGCCCGAATTCTACTAGTTTCTGCAAAGTCGCCCTGTAAATTTTGAGTTCATGATTAGATAATGATATACGAAACAAAAAAGATACCATTTATGGAAAATCAATAAAAGAGAATACAATCACCTGCTCTCTTCAAGAGCCTCAGACTGAAACTTGGTGAGAAAATTCAGACTATCTATGGCTACGGACTGCCCCTTGAGAAGCTCTTTTTGTTTATCTAACGAAATACCAGCCATATTCCCAATATCATCCGCTTTACTTTGCAAGTCATTCATCTTCGAGGACATCGCCTCTCCAACTTTCCCGATTTCCTTCTCTATTTCAACCGTTTCGTTTCTTAAATTAGTAATCTCCGTCCCCAAATTATTGTACGAGTCTTGAAGCATCGCCATTCCTACCGCTAGATTCTCCTTCATTTTAGTTTGGCCATCACTTAACTCTACTTGCGAAGCTGCTATCTCCTTCGACTGCATGTAAATTGCTTCAGAATGTTTTAGAACTGAATTAACATGCTCATCGACTGCCTTTGATGTCTCTGCCACTTGCTGAGTTTGAAGATCTATCGAAGCCAGTGATTCGTGCACTTCTTTCGAGTTATGAAGTAATTGTTTCCCGTGTTGTTCGATCTTTTCAAGTTTTACTTCTGCGAATTCGGCTGAACTCTTCAGTTCATTCACCAGTCTCTCCGTTTGATGCTTAAATGCTTCGGTCCTACAATAAATTTGTAAAAATATTAGGGACAGTATGTCAACACCACCAACGTTTGGTGTATTTACAAAAATCCCCCCTCAGGTACTCAAAAATTACGCGACAACCTCTGATGTTTCATATTTTTTATGTAAAACCATCCATAACGGGAATTGCAACGACATAAATCATATTCATCCCTACCCGAGGGATGTTTTTACACAAAAAGAACTAAACATTTCTTTATGAAAGAACAAAAAAAATGCTTACTGCAATTGGTAGCAGATGGAATTCGTCTCCAAATGGTACGCGAGATAAATTTTGTGGGCATCACTATCAAGATTCCTGAGACATTTCTTTATGACCGAGTTTGGATTACAGTAAGGGAAAGAAGGTCGGCCCGTATGCTGCTGAAAGCAGTCACTCAGATGCCAAGCAAATCGAGACCGTTTCTCGTCATCAGCCAGAGTCTTCGAGCATCCTTCAAACAAGTTCTGGTAGGCCGCTTTCCAGCACGAATTCGGTGCAAGCATTTTAGCTTTGGCTTCTCCGATCAATTTGACACCCTTTTGGTTTTCATTGAAGGACTCAATCGAGAACTCAGAAACCACATTTCCGGAAGGGTTTTCGTTTGAATGCTGCGTGTTTTGGTTGGACGAAAAGAACCAGCAAAATGCAGAGAGGGGGTGTGAAAGAAAGATTGAAACCAAGAAGAAGAACAAGAAACGGTGATACGGGCGACGGATGTCCATTTTAGAGATCATTCTTTCCTGCAATGCATAAACCAACCAAATTCAGTATGTGTATGAATACATATGACACTTATTTGCATATCAAACCTCAATTTTGTGATAAAGGAAACTATCTGATGTTTCTCAAAAAGCTGATTTCTTTCCTTTGGTATTTTCCTTCTCTGCCTAAGTTTCCAACAACGTAAGACTTCTCTAATTTGTCCCAAAGTAAGATCTTTTCAACAGTTTCATGTCAATTTCCCAGAACACACACACACACAAAAAAAAAAAATTATCGTCAAACAATCGCAATACTATCATGAACATTAACTTCGGTTATACATATGTTGTTTTCTAGCAAAATCCAGATTCCTAAATTCTAAGCAACAAAGTTAGCAATTTTCAGTACTTATCATCAAACCGTCCAAAATCTTGATCATAATTAACAGAAATCTCAACACACGACAACAAAAGATTAAGAAACTGCATACTTAGATAATCCTATGAAGTTCACCAAAAAAAAAAGGATAATCCTATGAAGAATCAACCAAACTCAACGAAGTGAAGATGAAACGACACAGAGAAAACTGCTTGAAGCAGAGAAACTTGGACGGCAAGTTGAAAGAAAGTCGATTTCTTTACCATCGAAACGATGTTACCTTTGTTTTCTTGATTTAAATAAGGTTTGTGGGGGAAGAGTCTCTTCGAAGAGTCGTTGGTCGTTATATGGCAATCATCGTACCCGCCAAATCCAGCCCGTTTCGAGCATGGGCTCGGGCTCGAGCCCATTTTCATTTCTTCATCAACCCATTACTAAAGATTTAATCTTTTTCTTTCTAATTTGCGAAAATGCAAATTTAGACCGTATTCCTATAAATTTATAATTTTGGCACTTTACTTCTATCCGTTTCGAATATGTAATAAGTCCTGTAAGTTTGTAATTTGGCAATTCGTTTTCAAAATTTGTAATTAAGTCATTTAAGTTCTAAAACTTTGTAATTTATGCCTGAATTCAGACAGCGCAGATCGTGCCCGAATTCAAATTCTTATTTGTTTGAGTTACTTTACTGCGCGTAAATTGAAATATCTCACTTGTCCTGGATCGAAACAAGTACTAGAGATATTCATGGGACCGTACTAAGTCTGTCTTCGGTTTGCCGGCCGATAAGATTTCTTAAATTGACCCGTTAGTTGAGTTGTTTTAACTCCTTTTCTTGAAAAGAAATCAGTTGTCTAAGTGAATCGTTTTCTTATAGATTTTGCTCGACTAGAGATATTCATGGGACTGTACTCGTCTGTCTTCGGTTTGTCGACCGATAAAATCTCTTAAATTGACCCCTGACACAAAATTTTCGTTCAAATATAATTATGATTTCTTATTTAAAATTTTTTATTAAATATTTTTTTGATTCTATAGCTTATTTCCATGGATTGAGTCGGGACGGACCACTTAGGGTGTAAAGCTCTCCCTACCAATGATAGCTGCGTTCCCAGGGACTCGAACTCGAGACCTCTGGATAAGCTAGCATAGCCCCGAACCGCTAAGTTATACGGCACATGTATAATAACTTTTTTGTACAAGTCAGATATTTTTATCATATCATCTCGTCTAGTCAGCAAAGAAATTATTCATGTGGCTAATTCCGACAACTAATAAATTTTCGTTCAAAAATCGAATATAAAATGTAAAATTTAAGACCTTATAGGATTTAATTACAAATTTCAAAACGAACAAAATTAAAATTGTCGAAATTACAAGTTTATAGAACTTAATTATAAATTTTAAAACAAACCGGACTAAATTTCCAAAATCACAAACTTATAACCAAATTTATATTTTTACCCAGTTGAGACTTGACCAAAACTGCAATTTATCTGACCAAATTTGCATTTGAAACAAATTGGACTAAATTAACCAAATTGCCAAATTTTGCTTTAGTCTAAAAATCCATTCTTTACTCCTAATGGGGATTTCCGAGGAAGACGGGTGCAAAATTTTCAATCCCAAAGGCCAAAAGCGTGTAATGATCATGCAAGCAACCTCTTGAACGCACAGCGAAACGGCGCCGTTTTAGCCTCACGGATTCCAGACACACAGTACTACTCAATTAAGTGGATGGTGTTGGGAAATGGA
>JBBMKE010000002.1:3026627-3062639 GCA_037834125.1 Lippia alba | reverse complement strand
AATCCAACAGGAAATTTGGTAGAGGAAGGAATCTCGTACACGTCGTGATTGGATGGCTCGGGTCTTGCAAGCCCGACCATCACCCGGAGAAAGAAGGATGTATTGGAACTGCTAATTGAGCACTGTAAATAAATTGCATGATCACCTTTAAATTGAAACTCAAATATTGGTATTGTTCACTATTGGGAGTAAGGTTGGAGACTACCCTCACTCGTCGGGCCACTGATTGAATGAATTGTAACGAATTATTTTTTGATGTTTTGAATTGTAACAAATTGATTTAAATGGATAGTTGTAATTTCGGGCGAAGCTTGCTTTATTATTGAACTTATATTGTTTCATTTATAAAACTTCACCCGAGATTACGACTTGCTTGTTATGTGCCCTTATATCTATTTAAACCCCTCACTCAGTCTTCCATAGACTGACCCCCACCACTCTTCAGTTTTTTTGCAGGTGCGTTGCTAGGCGGGAATTAGGGGTCGTGTGGAGTCTTTAATTCAAGTCTAGCATTGTCCACTCATTTTGTTAAGTGATGTATATCGTATACTTGTAAATTATTATATCTTTTTTATGTGAATTTTGGGCCAGGAGTGCCATCTATTTTGTTATACATGATCTATGATGTTATTATTGTTTCGTGATGCATGCACAAGTTTTTGTTTAATTGATTGATGGTTAGTTTCCACCTAGCCAGGGTAGGTTTTGTTTTCTTGTCACCCGTTCGCTATATGCTTGATTCATATACGGACTTTCCATTTCGTATGTGAATTGACCTATAGTGCGGGGATGTGGCACCTTAGCGCTTCGGGTGTTACAGTCTGTATGGTGAGATGCTTGTTCGAGAAACTGAAGAGTTCAAGACATATGCTGAGACGTGCAGTATCGCCCAGTACCTCTTTAAGCTAGCCAATATTTTTCTAGACAAACAATCTGTTTCATCTGTATAATTGAAGTTGAATTGTAATATATTTATTTTTTGATATCTTTTACCAATTTTAATGTCGTTAAAAATGTGTAATTGGATTGAGACTTTGTCCACTGAAACGTTAAAAATGCATTATTGGATGCATGCTTTGTCCAGTAAAACGTTAAAAATGCGTTATTGGATGCAGGTTGTGTCCAGTAAAACATTAAAAATGTATAATTGGATGCAGACTTTGTCTAGTGAAACGTTAAAATGCGTAATTGGATTGAGACTTTGTCCAGTGAAATGTTAAAAATGCATAATTGGATTGAGACTTTGTCCAGTGAAATGTTAAAAATACGTAATAGGATTGAGACTTTATTTTAAACTTATTTAACATGCTTTGGATATGTTTGAGCAATTTTAGACCATTTTATACTAAATAACTAAAATTGGATCAAATGGATCCAAATGGGTTAAACATGTACAGAATATCAAATGCCAAATGGGTTCAAATAAATCAAATGAGTCTAAAATGGGTCAAATAGGTTTAAAATTGTTTAGATGGGTCATACAGATTCTAAATGGTAAATGAGTCCAAAATGTGTCAAATGAATCTAAAATGGGTCAAACGGGGTCCACAATAACAAATGGGTCCAGAATGAGTTAAATGGATTCAAAATAGGTCAAATTGGTTGAGAAATTGACAAAATTGGTCCAAAATAAATGAAATTAGTCCAAAATGGATCAAACGGGTTCCAAATATGTGTAACGGATCTAAATTAGGTTGAATATGTCTAAAACGGGTCAAACGCATTTAAAGTTGGTGGAACGGGTCTAGAGTGAGTGAAATTGATCCAAAATGGACCAAACGAATCTAAAATAGTTCAAACATCTAGATAAACCTATGAAATAGGTTTAAAATGGGTGAAATGGGTCTAAAACAAATCAAATTGTTCTATCATAGATTGAACAAGTAAAAAAAGAGAGGGTGAAACGGGTCCAAAAAAGCCAAATGGATCTAAGATAGATCGAACAGGTAAAAAGAACCTTTATGAAGACGGTCCAAAATAGGGGAAACGAGTCCATAACATGTCAATTTGGTCCCAAATAGGTCAAACATGTTGAGAAATAAGTGGAACAAGTCCAAAACAGACCAAATGGATCTAAAATATGTCAAATAAGACGAAAGAAATGGTGAAATGGGCTCAAAACGGATAAACAAGTCAAGAAAATGAATTGACAAGTCGAAAAACGAGTGAAATTAGTTTAAAATAGGTCGAAAACCTTTGAAACAGGTCGAAAATATGATAAAATGGATCGAACAGGTCCAAAATTCCCCAAAAACGAGTCAAAATAGGTTAAATATATCAGAACGAGTTTCAAAATAGGTCGAAATTGTCAAAAATCACTCGACAGATACAAAATAGGTAAAACGAGTTCAAAACATGTCAATTGAGTCAAATTAGTCTAAAATATATCAAATGTATCAGTGAATGACATTTTGAACGTTTTGGTACTTGAGTTGAATATGATCACATTAAGAAACTCATTCTTCAAAACCCACCCAACCCCGTTAAATCCATTAGAAATTCAACCTATTAGAAGTCCATTAACTTTCAATTCATTTTAGACACAATCCGCATTTATTCAGTTCAAATCCAATCTAATTCATTCATTTGCTATTGATTAGATATGCAGTATATATAATCAATGACAGAATCTCATATTAGTTATAAAATATTGATGTATCTTTTTACTTGATAATTTTTCTCCCTTTGTGTAGTATTAGTAACAAAAGCAATGGATATTTCACTAGCCATAATCTCTCTGACTGCCTATTATATAAATACAAAATACAAAGTGTATGTTTTAACTATTACGAAATGACTCTTTAATCCTATGATTTGGCCTCGTGTACAAGTACAAGTGTACAAGAACTTTTATCAAAAAAAATAATAATGAAATTTCAAATTTGAATGCTAATTAAGCCGATAAGCTAGTGAAATGCCCTTATCCCAACAAGATTAATAAAATGAATGCAATTGATGACTCCAAATCAAATACTTTACCTAAAATATATACATCAACTATACCCATAGGCCATTCAGTACAATGAAAGGTTCTTTTCTTTGTTTGGTTTCCATCATGGATCTATGTCAATCACGTAATCCGATGCAAGATATTCACATAGGACGTGTTAGAAATTCGGTGCTCTTTTATAAATGAAACAACTTTGGAAGCTTATTAATTAGGTCACTTGGACAAGACACATTGGCTGAGTGAGATTGTTTTGGTATATCAATTTTTAATGTTGTTTTCTTGCATTAATTCAATAGTAGGCTACGCATGTCAGCAATAAGTTTAAGCATTACATCATGTCGGAAGGAATTAACTAATTTATCATGACTTTGTCTTGTTTGCATATTCAATTATTGCTTATGTTCGATGACACCTATGCTACCCTTTACTTTTAAGTTTTATCTATTTTTTCCTTCCTCGTTCTTCGCATGATTGTACATTTTTTGGTTTTTAATCCCACATCATGTAATTTTAACGCATCAAATTAACTAATATAAGAAAAACAAACTTTTATATAGAGGAGACGGAACTATAAATTACATTTAACATTGAATGATGTATCGACTTCCTTACTTTTATTATATATTTATATATATTTTTATGCAAAGAAGGGGAATTCCAAAATTGAACGCAACTATTAAAAACAACTCTTTCTTACATTGAGCACTTCCAAAGGAGGAGAAATTTCAAATTTGAACTCAAACATTTATCTTGTATACCTTATTCGGAAGACTACAAACTTAAAAATAACTCTCTCTATAAACATGATCAATCTTAGCATGTCACGATCTTCTTATGAAAACTTTACAATTCTTAATGATCACCTTAAGCGGGACTCCTATTATGTACGAAATATACTTTTATTTGAAAAAATACAGAGTCTTTGAACAATATTTTTCGTCAACCCTCAAATAAACCCCTCCTTCCCTAAAATTTTATATGTGTACATATAAAGATACTATAAAATATATAACTTTCAAATATTTAAAAAATATACGAGAATTTATAAGATATTATGCAGTATTTTACCAATTTATTTAGAAACAACACAACCATGTGTTGTCGAAAAGGAAAAGGATGTTATAAACTTATAATACTACAGCATAATTTAATAAAAAAATAAACTCTTTTTTTTTTTTTGGGAAAAGAATAAACTGTTTTAGTATGTATGTATTGAGTATTAAATTAAGATTGATAATAATTCACAATCTCAATTTTATTGTGCCCGAGGAAATCCAATATCAATCAATAAACGTTATCTAATAATAACTTTTTTTTTTTAGAGAGAGCGAATATCTAATAATAACTTATGTCTAAAATATGCATTCTAATACGTAAAATCATAATATATTTTTTAAAAATGAGTACTAACTACAAGAAATTGTCCAGCAAAGCCTACGTTAAACTTAAACATATAAGTAAATAAAATATAAACTCACAATTATAATAATATTTAAGTTAGTACTTTATAATATAAATAATTTTTTAATACATAAATCCGGTGTTTTGGTATCCTAACATTCATTACTTTGGAGTAAATGACGTGGTTTGGTGAAGGCTGTCCAAGTGGGCCTGAATCCATATATTTAAAATTGGGCTGGATCCATATTATTATTATTTTTATTATTATTATTATTATTATTATTATTATTATTATTTTGAAGCAGGCTGGATCCATAATTAAAATTTAAGAAAGTATATCCTTTTTCTTTTTAATTTTTATTTAATTTCCTTTTCTTTGAGTCAAAGGTCAACTTGAAACCTGTAATTTAACGTTAATTTTAATGACCACAAGTCTTTCTCAAATATGTTTATTTGATATCACAAATTTTCATTTTGTAATTCGATATGGTATGAATGACAATTTTGTCCTTAAGGTACATGTTTTCCCCAAATTTCTCCCTCAAGTCTGTTTCCTCTTAATTATTCCATCTCATTAAATAATATAAATTTAAAGTCATATAACTTTTTGGCATGATATAACTTTTTGAAGAAAATTGCAATCTATATACATCAATGTTTCTTTATTGAATTTGCATAAATGGCCGAATCCAATATTTTATTAATCATTAATCTCTTCTTGAATTTGTAATTTCATCAGGATGAGTCTAATTATGCTCCACTCAAATTAAATCCTAATATTATCAGTGTTTTTATTTTTTATTTTTTTTGAAATTTTTGAGTGTTTTTATCGAATATATATATCAAAATCCCCTTAAATAATACAAAAAAATTAATATAATAAAATCTTTAAATTTTTGTTCAGCTATGACAACATCCCTCACACTTTATGAGGTGATTCAATCTGTGTTTTGAAACCCAGACCGGACCGATCGGTCGAACCAGTTCGACCGGTGACCGGCCTCCAGTCCGGGCCGGTTGGCACCCCTATACCAGTTGTCCCATGGACCAGTGTGGCCCACTAAAAACCGATCAAGAATCGGTCTTTAAAGCGAACCGGACTGATTAGCGGGCCGGATGGCCCGGATTCCTTTTTTTATATATATTTTTTTGGGCAAAAATATGTATTTTAATTTTGGGGGTGTGAGGGTTCGAACCCCTCACCCTTTGAATGAAAGGTGAGTACTCTAACCACGTGTTCTAACTCAATTGTTGGTTCATAAAATTCGAAGTAAAATATAAGTCTTGTCATCTGCCAAGACAAGTGGAAAAAAATTAAATTCATTTAACAAACCAAGAAAATAGTATTTTATTTATTTATTTTATAAAAATATAAACTATGAATGATATTCTTTATATTTATTTTTCTGTAATAAAAGTATGATATTGTAGAATCAATCATTTATCTATATTGTTAATTTGCAAGGTGTTTATTATTATTTTATTTAATTTGATATTTTATTATATTTGTAGATTTATAATTTGAAAATTTGTGATTAGAGATGTTACTTGAAAAATAACAAGAAATTAAAAGTGATTTAAAATTATCTCTCTTTTTATATAATTTAGTTCATTTAAAATTATTTTTAATTTATATTTTAATATTATATAAAATTAAATATAATTATTACATAATTATGACATCATACCGGTCCGATCGGTGGTCGAACCGGTCGAACCAGTAAAATCAGTAACCAGTAAGCCTTCCCGGTTCGACGTCCGGTCCGGGTTTCAAAACATAGGTAAAAAGTGTAAAACATAAAGGGGCGTAGGACGCTCCAAAGGTAGCTTAGCTCCCCTAATCAAAATTCAAACCTTTAACAGTAGCATATTAAATGTGATAATAGTGATTTAGTGGGAAATTAATTCACTCTAATTAACCCCACACTTAATAGCCTCCCAAATCCTACTTGGAAAGAACTCTGTTTTAGTCTTTTTATGAAGAGCGCACACTTAATTAGAGTGAGTGTTATGGACACCCCCACCCTCACAAATATCTAGATAAATTCAATTCCATCGAATCCAATCAATTAAAAAAGTACTTATATCATATTTATCATCTAATTTATCATTTTCACTAAATTTTTCATTAACTACACCACAAACACAACACTTATTTCCTTATTACACGAATGTAGTCGAGCTAGATTTTGATTTCTGAATAAAATTTTCACCCCACCCCACATTAAGATTTTGCTTCACCTCACTCTCTACTCTTTTCCCGTAATTCACCCCCACCCCCACCCCACAAATAGCCCAGTTTGATTGAATTTAATAAATTAAAAATACGTGTATTACTCTTATAATTTAATTTATTATATCTTTTAAAATTTATTATTAATAATACGATAAATATAAAATATCGTCTTTTATTACATAGACTTAGTCGAGTTAGACTCGGATTGGAATTTTTGCTTCGCCTCACTCACCCCTCTCCCCAGTAATTCACCCCGCTCCACCCCCCTTCAAGAATCAAGACTCTCTCTCTTTCTCTCACACTCTCACACACACACAGAGTATAATATATACATCTATATTGTAATAATAAATCCCCCCAAGGCCAACACTCCCATTCCCATGTTCCTCTCTGTTCTTTGCTCTCTCCTCCAATCCCCACAAATGAAGTAATCTGAATCCAATTCCAGTCTTCTCTTTTCTCTGCCATTTCTGACGCTGTCACATTACCGCCATTAATACTTCATTTCCATTTAACCACTCCAGTCCTCTCTCCTTTTGACCTTTCCCCCACCCTCCTTCACATTTCTGCAATTCATTTGTTCCTTCACCCCCGCATTTAATCTCACCCTGACAAACACACACCTTTTACTTGAAACATTTAATTACAGCGATCCCATTCCCAACTAACGGAGGGTATTCTCATCAGAAAGGTGAGCCCTTCTTCTCAAAATTTGATTTTAATGGCTTTTTCGCTTGTGGGTTCCTCGATTTTGGTGTAAAGATTCAATCTTTATGCCTAAGTTAATGAATGAGCTCAGCCCTTTTGTTTGTTCATCCATTTTTTTGTGATTTATTTTGGTTTTGATGGTTTGGAATCCCATTTCACACACAAACACACGTTCAGTGCGTGTTTTTTGGTCCCCAAGTAGTTTTTCACTTTTTCATCATGGTCGATCTCTGATGCTACAGTCAAAGATACATTGCCAGTTTTATGCAGAAGGTGATGCATAGCAAAAACGCCCTCTTTTTGACTCATTCGCCTGAATTCTTTTGTAAAGAAAATAAAGGGTTTAGCTTCGTTACGTCAAAGGTTCCTTTTTTCTAGCACGATTCTGTTCTTTATCAGAAACTTTTGTTTTATATATATGCTATTGCTATGCATGAACTCCACTTTGCTCTCTTGAACTCGTTTCTCAACTCACTTTTCTTGGCTTTGTTGAGTCACCGAGTCAACTCGTGAAACGCCAATTTGATGGGATTGCTGGAGTACAGATATTTTTTCTTTTAAATGTCTTCTTTTCTTGGCCATATAAAATGGGTTTGAATTTATCTATTTTATGTATTAATTAAATGTGTGTATTTTGGGAATTTGGATATAGAGTCGTTACGGGTCTAAAGGGGAACAATCCACCGCAAATTTTGGTGTTTCCTACAATTTCCAGTTTTTGTTTATTTCCTTCCATGAAAGAAATATCGGGTCTTTATTATTATTCTAGTCTTTCTTGTTGCACATTTTCTGCCTTTTCACACTCCTTGAAGCCACTAGTTTTGCACTTACCACCAACTTATTTAAATAGTTTTGAGCTAATTATTGCGGTCTTCAGTCCAAGAAATTATGATTGAATGGCTATTCTAAGCTACTTTGGAAAGTAAAAAGGTGAAATTATAATCAAAGTTTAATGATAACACATCATGTGCTGGATTCTATTGTCTACACGAATGCCTTAGTTTTCTTCCTCGTTTTGGAGCTTTGTGGCATTTTCATCCTTCTAATCTGGCGTGATTTGTTGCTCGAATTTCAACAAATGCACTAAAGTTTTGGTTTTTTTGCAGGAGGGTTGTCTAAAAACTCCATTTTTATCAAATAGTTCATCAAATTGCAACACAAACATGGTTATGAGGAGGAGATTAGCTTGTTGTACGAGGGACATGAGGGACATTAGCATCGATTTTGATGAACAAGAGAGTAAGTTCTTCCTAATTTTTTTTTGTCTGTTTTTTCTTCATTTTGATACTAATAGCATGATCAAATTGATGATATTCTTGAAAAATATGTTTGCAAGAATATGTATTTTCTTGTGTTACACAACTTGTGAGTTGTGACATGAATTTACCATGATTGAGTCGTTTATTCGTCTTGGACTAATTTTTTAATTTTCATGCACGTAGTGTAGCATAGAACGACTTAATTACAATTGTGGGCCATAATATATTTGATTTCCATTGTTTTGAACTTAGGTCATACATTTGAAGTTGATAAGTCATGAAATGCTTGCCAATTAATATTCGTCGGTGATGTGCCTAATTACCTACCACATGGCTTCTATATCAAAGGTCTAAATTGAAAATGAAAATCAAGTTTCAGAAGCTTAATACCCTTAAATGAGGTCGAGTGTTGGTTGCAACTTTCTTTTATTTATTATTTTCAAGAAAGAAAAAGAAATACTCAAGCCCCTAGCCTAATTGTCCAGATCTGAGTATTTGTTTGGCAATGCAAGTTGCTACAAAATATTTTCGAAAATTATAAAATGAGCCCCTTTACTTATGGTTAAACACAAACCTAACACATAGTATCTTGTGCTCATTTTGCCATATGGGGTAACTCTATTTACTTACATTTATTTCACTCTGCAAGAAGTAGTTCTATGTCACAGCACTGAACAAATGAAAAGACTCTCAAAAGATTACTGTTATCTGAGTTATACCCTCAAAAGATTTAATCTTTATTTGCTTTTCTTTAAAAAATGGTAAATTTTTACAGGAGGGTCCTTTTTATTTTGAAACCATAGGAGATGCTAGTCAATTTTGGTGGCCCCCAACATTTTCAAATTTTATTTCTGACTCAACTTTTTGGCCTTCTCTTTTCTGTTTGAAATGGAGAGAGCATGCATACACAAAAAGTCTTCTGTTTTTATCCCTTTTTAATGTGCATAAGATATCACTTGTAAAAGTGATGGGGATCTATCAGAAGCAGTCAGTTATGGAGTCATGCTATAGTTTGTATGGACCTTAAAATTATTGTATGATTGGTATAATTTGGTGGACCTTGATATTTTTAAATGCATGATAACACTGCTAAGTGGTGGAATAGAACTGTTATGGACAAGTCATTATCTTCTGACATTTCCATCTTTTAAATTTGTATGGTTTTGATTTGGATCTACATCTGAGATGGAATTTCATCTCCTTTTACATGTTATCTTGTTCTAATACTATCATTTTTTAAAAAAAATTGACTTCTCACCTTCAGTCCTTCATAGCTAAAAAAACAATGGTCTTATTAGTTCCAACAAGAATTGGACAAAAATGTCGAAGAAAACGTCCGTAAATTTCGTTCTTGTCTTAGGGTTACTTTCTTTCTCCAATTTTCTATTTACTTTTATGTGTGTGTGTGTTGTTCATGTGTGTTATATTGCAACAACATGGGATCATTTGTCTGTTTGTTCAAAGAAATGGTGGTATAAGTGGTGGGGAACCTTCATTGTACCCCATTTTTGGTTTGATTCAGTTAGTGGTGTTTGATAATAATATCTTGGCCCATTTGAAACCATGTGCAGAACCAATCTTGAGATCTCACACCTTTTCTCACTTCATGTACTTAGAAAGATGACAAAAGGATGACATTGACTTGGATTAATTAGTATATCTGGATTTATTACTTGCTTCTTCATGCATCAAGCAAACTTACTTCCCAATAATGGCAGTGGATTAATGTATCTATTGAATTCGATACTAACTTCGAATATAAAACGTTTAGGAATAATGACGTACAATGGGCTTGAGAGCTGCATTATGAATAGTAATTCTTTTGATAATGAAAGTGGGACGAGCAGAGGAGAAGGTTGTGTCACTGATTCCTTTGATGAGGATGATTCGAGCTGCTCCTCCAGCACTAATGCTTTCGGCTCATTCTCTTCGCTCTGGACAATTATGAAGAAAGATGATCAGTGTCAGGACGAATGGAATTCATCAGCAACAACCCCACAAAAGTTACATGTGAAAGAAAAAATGGACACGAGCAGGCGGTTTTCAGATGTTGAGACAATGAAGGAGAAATTTGCTAAACTTTTACTCGGCGAGGATGTTACGGGAGGTACTAAGGGGGTCTCCACTTCATTAGCCCTGTCGAATGCCATAACAAGCTTAGCAGGTATAATTGCAAACTGATGGGCCCCAATAAAATTACACGTGAAAGAAAAATCGATATTTGTTTGCAAACTCTTAAAGAAAATGGTTTTAGCTTTACAAAAGCACTTGCTGCTTTTGCTTAATATAGATGCTTAATCTGGTAGCATCTTTTCAGCTCCTAGTGTTTCACTAATATAGATTCTTTAATACAGAAGCTTTTACAAACACCCTCTTGGATGATATTTAAGTTCTCATTATGCTAAACTGATAAAGAAGTACATTGGTCTATATGCAGCTTCGGTTTTTGGGGAGCTATGGAAGCTAGAGCCATTGCCAGAGGAAAGAAAGAGCAAATGGCAAAAAGAAATGGATTGGCTACTTTCCCCTACAAACTACATGATCGAGTTGGTTCCAGCCAAACAAAATGGAACCAACGGCCGAACAATGGAGATAATGACCCCAAAAGCTCGTGCAGACATCCATATGAATCTTCCAGCATTAAGGAAATTGGATTCAATGCTTATTGTAGGTGGTCTGTTTTCTTGGAAATTACATAATTTAAAAATGTCTTTTCGGGTGAACTTGTTTAATCTTGACCGTTTTGATTTATAGGAAGCGCTTGATGCAATGGTGGACACTGAGTTTTGGTATGCAGAAGTGGGAAGCCGAGCTGAAGGGAGAAGCAGAAGTGCCGGACAGAGCAAAAGATGGTGGCTTCCTTCGCCTCGAGTGCCTAAAGTCGGACTCTCGGATATAGAGAGAAAGAGATTGTTGAATCATGGAAAGTTGATATATCAAATATTCAAAGCTGCAAAATCTATAAATGAGAATGTTTTGCTTGAAATGCCGGTTCCCTCCAACGTCAAGGAAGCACTTCCAAAGGTAATTGAGCTTTCTTACAAATTTGTGATTTTGAAGCTAAGGGGAGGTTTATGTAATTACTATTCTCGTCCTTTGTTTCAGTCCGGAAAGGCGAGCCTTGGGGAAGAACTGTACAGAATATTGACTGCAGAATCTCTGTCTTTTGAGGAAATGATCAACTGTTTAAATCTGAAATCCGAACACAGCGCACTTGAGGCCGTTAACAGATTGGAAGCAGCTGTGTTTGCGTGGAAAGAGAAAATCACAGAACAAGGCAATGGGAAGTCTCCAGTTAGAACATCATGGTCCTTCATTAAAGATCCACTGTCCGAGCTCGATAAGACGGAGTCATTATTGAACCGAGCTGAACTACTTCTGCTCCAGCTCAAGACTAGATATCCTAATCTTCCTCAGACATTCCTCGACGTAACAAAAGTCCAGTTTGGCAAGGTGAGCTCTAAGAAGCAGTAGTTTTTGTTAAAAAAACTCATCCCAATACACATTCTTACAACCTCTTTTGTTATTTTGGACAATTACACTGAGGCCCATTACACGAACTCGCCTTTTAAAGTCTGAGAAATTACAAAACTTCTCCCGCAGAAAATTTACGTTGCATTTGGATTAATGAATTTTGATGAAGTTATTTCTAGTTTTTTTAATATCCTATTTTTGCCCTTTGGCATGCCATGGGATTTTTTGTAATTTCTCAAACCCGAGGGGAAGTTTGTGTAATTAGGCCAAATCTCAGTTTATGCCAGAATTTTCATCCCTTGTTGTTTATACAATTCATCCTTCTCATATGTAGGACGTGGGGCACTCGATTCTTGAAGCATACTCTCGAGTTTTATCCAACTTGGCATTTAGCATACTATCTCGTATAGGCGACATTCTTCAGGAAGACGTCATGAGCAATCCAAATTCACCTATGGCGATGTCCCATCTCGTTGGAGCTAGAATCCCTGGAATATCAGACAGTCCGATGCTTGATCGTGTAAGACACTCACTTATTCATCAGTTGAATAATGCAGATGGAAAAACTTGCAACTCCCACTTGAGTACTGCAGATGCTTCTGATGTTGAAGAAGCTAAAAGCAGTTCGGTGACAGCAACACCGAGTCGAAGCCGAGTCTGGTGTATCGGGAGAGAGGCTCAAAACTCCCCTTGATGTGATTATGACTTCTAACTTCTGTATATAGCTATACCAGCTTTTGTGGTGCAGCAGCTTGTGTTGTTATGGTATGGTTTTGTCTTGAATCACAATGGTTTGATTGTGATTAATGATATGGCTTTATATTGTGGTGGGAAAGTTTATGTTTCTATATCTTTAATGAAAAAATTATTGGTAGTACATATTGTGACTCGATCTGAACTGATAATTTAATCTTTGGTACTTAGAATGGAGAAAATAATATTATTGAAATTTGGAAAATAACACAAACTTGCAAAATATAATGTTTACATAAAATTATTAGTGATATGAGAATAACAACTGGAAGTATACTTTGCAGCATTTATAAAAAAGAAAAGAAAAGGAGAAAGTAAACTTTTGTTGCAAAATTCATTCCTTTTTAATTATTGGCAATGACTAATTGGTTTATATTTTTGTCATTTTAAAATTTGCCAAAATTCTTAATATTATACACATACATATATGTTAAAAGTGTCCATATATTTTTTAACTACTTATTAACGGTGTAATGATTACCTATTACTCTTCTTATATATTAACTATAGATTTTTTTTTATAGTGGAAAGAGATAAAGTTGTTATTTCTGCATCCCTGCATATTTAATGCACATTTTTGCAATGTCACGATGACCTACACTCCTAACATATAAAATTCAAAAACAAATTCATATCGTCGTATTTGTGTTGCATGGTATCTTTATCCATGCATCATAATCAAGAAATAATTTGCAAGTTAATTCTTTCGATTTCACTCAAAATTAAACCTATGTATATCATTGATCTTCTTTTATAATCGTGGAAAGGAGATTGCAGTTCAAGGAGATCTTCTTTTATGTAAATAAAAAATATATGCTTTTGCAAGAAATCAAATAGGGTTTTATTTAACTTATATTACACTGTTATATTCCCACAAATTAACACTACTAATTCATGACCAGCTCTAGAAGTCAAAGTGATAGTTTCCATCTTAGCAAATACTAACCCAAAATGTACTCCCAAACTGCACGCCTTGTTTCAGTTTTCTCCAGGCCTGGTGCAAGTTCATACCCATAACGAACCTAAGAAATTATCGGGTACAGTCGATTGTTGAGGTTTAAGTGCATTAGAGACCTGCAACAAACTGGCAACAGTGTCGACCTTTTCCCTGTACAGTATCAATCGGTTCATACCAGCAATGCTCCTCGAAGGGACATTCCTTCGCGTAATCCATTGCAGGCGATGGCGATGGTGATGGCCCATTTGGAGCCACTGCAGTGTTTGTTGCCCCAGATGTGCCGGTTAATATAGCTCCATTTATGGCTACGGTGCTGGATTTGAAGCTCATGATATGTTGAAGAAGAGTAGATTAAAGGACTTTGAAGGGTTGGGTTGATTTGTTGTTTTTGATCTATTTCTTGGAATTTGGACATTATGTATGTATAATGATCTTGAGTTT
This sequence comes from Lippia alba, assembly GCA_037834125.1. Lineage (NCBI taxonomy): Eukaryota > Viridiplantae > Streptophyta > Magnoliopsida > Lamiales > Verbenaceae > Lippia > Lippia alba. Next base: position 3,048,459 of record JBBMKE010000002.1, on the reverse strand, counting down.
TGGAGGAATTTGATGGAGTTGGGAGGGTGGTACAATTCAATGTAATGGTATGGATTGAAAGGATGATTTATTTAATATGGTATTTAACTAATTTCATTGCTTAATTTCCAAGAATCTTGTATATTACATGTACCTCAGCTGCATATATTTGTTTAAATTCATACTTTACAATGCATTATGATTCAATACTGGCAAACCATTTAGTGATGGTTCTTGCTAGGACTCTGGTGTCGTTCAGAGAAATAGCTTTGAGTCCTTGAGCTATGGCGTCTGCTGGAGTGTAAACTGCCCCGACTTGCCACCTCGGTTCCTGATCGTAATAATAATTGAAAAAATGAAGCATAATTCTATTGTCATGACTGTTTTCTTTGATTTAAGGGAAACTTATCATGACCGGTGATCGTACCTGTATACACGGTGTGATATGGTTACCGCGTAAAACAACTTTCTCAAGCTTTCCCCCATAAGACTCAACACGAGGCTTTAGTGTCTCTTCGAGGAGATCCGTCTCGTCAATTGCGTCGAAATCGAATTTAACCTGAGATGAAAAGTTGACAAAGCTGGTAAGTTTCCATTAGCAAGGCATTTCGTTCAGACTGGAGATGCACAGTTAATAAGGATAATTACATTGACATGCCTCGAGATTTGGCAATTACACTAACTTCCCGGGAGGTTTGAGAAATTACAAAAAATTCTCCCACAAATCCCAAGTTTCGGGCATAATGCATCCAATTATGGTCATGAATTTAAATTCAAATATTGACAGGTAAGCGTCAATGGGAAAACGGTGCACTCATATAAAACCAAAGTTGTCGTATTGATTGATTGAATGATCATATCTAATGTAGATTCTTCGGCAAGAAGCTTTTTGTAAATTTTAAAACCTCAGGGGAAACTTGTGTAATTAGGTCAAACCACAGGGTAAGTTGGCGTAGTTATCAGTAATAAGTACCAATAGTGTGTTTGGAATGTTATATAGCTTCTTGAAACACTCCAGATTTTCAGCAGGTGTCGGCCTGAACTCGGAAATACCCTCTGCAACCTAAATAAAATGCAAAAAAGCATATAGCTTGATGGAATTAGTTCAAAACTGATGTGGGGAAATGAAGAAAGCAGATATATGAATGATTAAAAGTTTTGAAATGAGAGAAAAAAGGTAATTCCTATTTCAGTCACACAATTCTTGATCAATTTTACCTGATTAAATACTGAGGGCAACTGGTCGACAAATTTGGTCAAAGAAACAGAAGCTTCGGGATCATAATCTGGAACAACTCTTTCAGCAACATCTAGTAGCGTCTTCCATCCATCTACTACATTTCACATCTTCATATTACTGAAATATTATAATGAAGCGATAATTATACTGACATACCGCGAGGATTAACCTAATAACGCAAACTTTCCATGGGGTGGTTTGAGAAAATTCGAAAATTTAATGTCACAGAATTTATATAACAGCTGGATCAATGTATAATAAAGGAATAATACATTGACATACCCATTGCACTTACTAATGATGATCTGACTTGAAATTCGTGACTATAATAGCATGGTCAAATCTTGAGTATACTAAGGGAGGATTTTGTAATTTCTCAAACCTCAGAGAAGTTTGTGTAATTAGGACTAAGCTTGATGGTACAATTGTTTCAAGAAGTTGACTTGGGGCGATCGTCCGTAAAACTACCAAAAAAACAAGCAAATCCTAAATACAAGTAATTTATTCACGGATCTAAGCATTCAAAATCTGAAAAATAAAAACAAGGATAAATTCTGTAATGAAATTAAGTTACCCGAGACGCTCTGAGCCATCGAAGAAATAGGGGATGCCTGTATCACCGGCATCATCTGGCTGACTAGAGGGCCCAACTACAGCAGAGTATAAAATACGGTACATCAATATCCAAGGTGACCAATAAGAATCAATGAAAATCAGTCGGAGCCCTTCAGATAATAATATATTTAAGAACAGTCAACCGAACATTAGAAAGCTAAAAGGAAGAACCTGCTCGAAGTTTGGAACTGCCTCTGATGCAGGTTTATTATTGTATGATATGATTGCATTTGCCTTCAACAGAAACGGATTCAATTTTTGTCAAATACGCTGCCGTATTTCTTATTTCATCAAATGTAGCAAGAAAGAGGCACAATGAACCTTAGGAATCTTCTCGCAGAAATAACTCCCCATAAGCACTTGAAGAAGTGCGCCGTTGCTGCAAATTCATCAACATTGGGAATCAAACACAAATCTTTCAAAGATGATGCTCTTTTTTTTTTTTTTTGATCAAGAAAAATTTAGGTTGAGGGGATGGCGCCAATCCAAGGCAAAGAATGCCTTCAGGCTCAGCGAGCACCTACAGAGGTTCTTACATATACGTCACCCTATGGGGACAAGGGGGAGTTTGAACCTGCGACCTTGTCAGAATCAAATCCTGTCATGCTTCACTTGGCCAACCCCATGGGGTTTTAAATGGCACACCCGGTGGGACAGATGATGCTCTTTTGCTTACTCTATGATTATTTCATACATTCAATGATACATTTGAACAAAATCCTCAAATCATACTCGAATAAGATGAGCTAACAGAACTTAGGGAAAATTAGCCCAACAAACCCCTACGTTTGGCATAATTACAGAACATCCCCTGAGGTTCGAGATATTACAAAAAGTTGTCCTATCAAATCATTTAAATTGCATCTGAATCTATGAATTTGATGTCTGTCATCTCTAATTTTTCATAAATCACCCTATTTTTCCCCCTGACACTTACTAATTAATATTTGACTTTAATTCTTAACTACAGTAGCATGAATCAGTCCAAAGTCCGAACCTTAGTGTATGCAATCAAAAGCTTTTGTAATTTCTCAGACTTGAGGCGAAGTTAGTGTAATTAGGCTGAAACCCGAAACACTGGGTATTTTCAGTGTAATTACCCCTGAAACTTAATCAACAACAATTACTTGAAGACCTGAAAATACTATCACCTGTGTCCCACCGAATAAAACGGAAGATCAGCAATCTCAGCTCCTGAAATTCCATTCTCAGGCAAACCAGTCGCCAGAACTGAATCCAAACAAGCATGAAACCTCTCGAAATTCTCCCTCGTCACTCGTTCATGATCGAATGTCACATTATACGGCACCGATATAATCAAGAAACCTTCATTCGCCAACAGCTCAAGCAAGTAACTGTGCACACAATCAAAATAAACAAACAAACAATCAATCCAACAGCCAAATGAAATAGTTTTCACACACACACTCTAAAAACATACAAATACCTATACGTGACTTCTGGAACGGCTCCAATAAAAGCACCGCCGAGGAATTTGATTAAAGCTTTGGGCTTTACGCCTTTAGGTGGAGGAATTACCAGACAAGAATCAAGCCTCCTGTAAATCTTCCCGTTGCTATAGCCACTAATTCTAGGGTTTCCCGCGCTTTCACCAATTTGGGCATTAGAGTAGCCATTAATCTTCGCACGAGAGGAAGACGACGCGTAAATCCGAAAATTGCGAGGGATAATGAGTGGGGAATTCTTACAAGATCCATATTGGAGTTTGATATGAGGGAAATTGCTGCAAGTGAGAGCAGCGGCCGCCATTGATGCTTACTCTGCAAAGTATGTAGTTTGCTAACCAACGAAGAAATTGCATCGAGGAAGAAGAGAGACAGGGGCAGAATGGTCTTTTGGGATAGAGTAGATGTGGAGCGCGGGAGGGTATACGTGGGATTTTCTTCTTCGTGCCTTTTTCTCTTTAATTATGAGATTATCTTTTTAATATTTTAACCCAATTTTAAGGTTTCTTATTTTATTACAAGATTTTAGGGTAATTCAAGACAGAAAATGACTTTAGCTCAATGATATTTAAAGAGATTCTTACATGTAACTTATCTCATGAAAATAAAGGAATTTAAATCTATCACCTTGTTAGCATCAAATTTGTCATATTTCACTTTTCACCAGAGATCCATCAAAGACTTATGCCCGAAAGAAGAAACTCTGTCACTGAATCCTAATGCCTTTTATCGATGTAGTTTGTGAATGAACAGGGGGTGAAGAGGGATTTCGCACGCAAAACAACCAAACTATTAGATTTCGTAATGCTAGAATGCCCGATGACATCTTCATTTTCACAGTCCAAGTAAATATTTTCTTGGTGACAACATCGGCATCCGTTAGAATTTTCTTTAATAAAAGCGCACCTGAATCAATCCCATGAAGTTTTCATTCCTCATCGACATCGATCCAAAAAATGAGTCATATTGTCATTTGAATTATTTAGGTGATAATAGGCGTCTTATTTTAATTTAAAAACTAATTATAAATAAAAAATGAGTCACATATTAATACTTAAATTGCGCAAAAAAAAAAACTTAAATTATTGAAATGACAATCTAAAATTTTATACAAGTACGATCCGTAATTTGAACATTTTTTATATAAAGTAAACAATTCAAAATATTTAAAATTTTGGATAATTTTTTTTATAATGTATAGATAACAATTTAAAATCTATTTGAACGTTAGAATAAAATGTTAAAAAGAATATGCGGCAAAAATTGAAAGGAAAATGAGTTTTCTAATTAATATAGTCGTGTCTTGTAAACGCGATTTGTTTAAGGATTTAAGAATACTCAAATTCTATAAATACTTGAGAAATTCTTTCTCCCCCACAGTTCCACTGCATTCGCAGACAAACCATCTAGCCCTGCTTCCTCAGGTACTCCTTCTCGATTAATTACTTTAATTAGTGGTAAAAGTATTGGATTTTTTGGCTGAGTTCTTACTTTTCTTTTGAATTGGTGCAATAATTCGAAGATTCAAAGTTGTTCATATGGATTCGAAAGGATTTTTTCCTGGGAATTTTACTTGGCATTGGAGAAGAAACAGAAAAGATTGTAGCTTTTTGTTGCCCATTAGCTTAAACGTACTAATCTTGATCGAGATTTACAGCATCATGTAACTGTTAGTTGTTGTTGCATGAATTTACCCAAAACAACACACTCACACACATAGTGCGTGTGTTCGTGTTTTATGTATTGAATTCACTGTTTCTTGATTGGGATGTTGCTATTACTCCGTATTAATGATTTCATGCTGGTATTACAGAGTTTGATATATGGGTTTGCCGAGATTTACTTCTCCCAAGGGCAGGGATGGTGAATCTGAGGGCAGTCCTCACCTTTATGTAGCCAATTGTGGGCCTGCGGTCGGACTTTCGTACGAGTCTATTGCCTCTGTGTTTGGTGTGTATGGAGAAGTGAAGGGGGTGTGTGCTGCGGATGAGAGTGGGACCCGTGTAATCGTCTCGTATGATGATAAGAGTAGTTCGGAAGCTGCAATGAAGGCACTGAATGGACATCCTTGTTCTGGCCTTGGAGGACGTTTCTTGCATATTCAGTATTCTGTACAATCACTTGGTAAGGTACTGGCTTTTCCCAATAGTCGTATTGCCTCAAATTTTGGATGTTGTGTTCTAATATATATACTGCTTGAGTTATAATCATTTTCTGAAAATTGTATTACAAATGTCGATGCTTCTACATGGATTTTATTTCTCACGGTTTATATGGAATTTGCTGTAAGGCTTTGGTTGAGAGAATTAGGCATTGTATTGTGTTATACATAGGCACTTGGCAGTAATTAAGTTTCTTGCTTAGTGCATTTCTTAATACTTTTGTGGAAATTTAAGGATTAATTTTATTTTTTTCTGGGTTCTATCTTTTTAGGTGAACAACACTACCACAATTCCAGTATCATTATCAGCTTCGGACGTGGACATTCCTGGACTTTATTTAGTGCACGACTTTATCACGGCTGAGGAAGAGCAAGTTAAGGATCAATTTTGGAGTAATATGTTGGCTCCTCATCGAACTTCATTTTTCACTTAATGTTTTGCAAGTGTAGTAGCATCACGCTGGAATTTTGTTTCATTTTTCTTCTCTTTTGCAGGAATTGCTTGATGCAGTGGATAATAGACCATGGCAACATCTGGCCAAAAGACGAGTTCAACATTATGGATACGAGTTCTGCTATAATGTAGGTTCTTACGAATTTCCTCACAAGCATAGTTTTTCCTCGATTTTTTTTTTAATTTTTTATATGGGATAATAAGACTGATGTACCGTGACGTTTGTTTTGTCAAGTTACCCCAACTTTTCCTAAGGTTTGAAAAATTACAAATATTTTCCCTCAAAGAATCGACATTACAATTGAATCGATGAGTTTTTCTCTCAAACGTGATGGGAAGTTTATCTAATTAGGTCAAACCTCAGGGTGTGCGTTTGTTATTATCTCTTTCCATATTTCTTGTTTTTCTGGCATTGTTATCTTTCAACTCTCTTCCCTGTTGCAGATAAGGAATGTGAACACAAACCAATACATGGGAGAGCTTCCATCCTTTTTATCTCCAATACTTGAAAGAATCAGATCATGTCAAACTTTCGACCAAGCTGCAAATATATCTCTGGATCAACTGACGGTAAGTGAATATATGCTTTTATACACTTGATCATTCTTCTTTTAAATTGCCATCATTTTTTTTTTCTAGATTAAGAAGTTAACGGAGCTCATTAATAGGTTAATGAGTACCCCCCTGGTGTTGGTTTGTCCCCACACATAGACACGCATTCAGCATTTGAAGGATTAATTTTCAGCCTTTCACTAGCAGGCCCTTGTATCATGGAATTCAGAAAATATACAACCGGTGTTTGGCATGAAAAACCAACCTCGAGTTGTGAAGTAGAGAAACAGATCCCTGAGAAGAACTCAAACTTCATCGGGAAAGCTATTTATCTTCCACCTCGATCCATATTACTGTTATCTGGAGAAGCCCGATATGCATGGCATCATTATATTCCGCACCACAAGGTAATACAATTTGTGAATGCGTCTACGCTGGGTGATCTCGTTTAATATAGTGATAATTGCACCAACATACCCTCAGGTTTGGAGTAATTTACACAAACTTCCATGAGGTTTAGGTCATTACAAAAACTTCCCCTGCTAAAGAATTTACATCACATCTAGATTGATGAATTTTGATGATGACATCTCTAGTTTTTATGAACACCCTATTTTGCCTTTGGCACTTGTTAATATTTGACTTTAAATTCATGACTATAACAGTATGTGTTAGGCCAAGCCTGAGGATATATCGAGGGAACTTTTTGTAGTTTTTCAAACCTTAAGGGAAGATTGCGTAATTGGGCCATACCTAAGAGTTATGCTAATGTAATTATACCTTTAATATATGTAGCTTATTTATGACTATAGATGACAACCGTATGTGTAATGAGAAAAGTGTTGGTATTTAAGGTGGACAAAGTGAACGAGTGTGTGATACGTAGGGGTCCAAGGAGGGTCTCCTTTACATTACGCAAGGTATGTGAATTTAGTCTCGTTACATCTTATTACAGAATTACGATCGAAATATGTTGCTCGGTGCGCAACTTTTGTTTTTCCCCAAGAAAATTTGCAATTTAATGGTTTCTTGTATGGTGTAGGTACAAAAAGGCCCTTGCCGATGTGATTTCCCTCAGTACTGTGATTCTCAAAGATAGGAACCACTTGGTTATATCGGGATTTTGTAGCCAGCATCGTGATTTAGATCAAGGTGCGTTAGAATGAGTTATCTTAGCGACTTCTCAACCAATGCTGAAACTAGAAGCATCTATTAGTGGATTGACATTGGATGTCGGGGAAGTTGCAGTTTTGTATGTTACTACAATTTTTCAACCAATTGCAGGATTATGTAGAAAAGGAACCATGAATTGTTCACTACCTTCTCTAATTTTTTGATGTTTCTGACTTTTGAGCTCGAGTTTGAGATGATATCTTTGTAATCAAAATTTCTTCCTAATTTAGGCAAAATGAAGAAGTAAGTAATTTACCTTGTCCTGTCAAGAGAATCGAAACAGAGGAGCGAACAATTTTCATTTAGAACGAGACTAACTGATGATAACACAAACAATATTATGCAACTGAATCATTTGAAATGCAGAAGGTCTTGAAGATGAAATATTAAAATTGTGAATTAGGTCAACTACATCATGGAATTTACAAAAAAAATAATATAACATGGATCTTGTGACAACTGCACATGGATTTTGGTTTTGGAAAATTGGCTGCTCATTACACTTTCCATCAACTTTCACTCCATTGGATTTCATTCATACATAGCAACTTTGCTTCCCCAGTCAGAAGTAGATATCAGTTCTTCAAAGGTTATCCAAGATAAAAATTAGGATTCTCAGTTGCTGACATCTCCTGCAGTTGACAGAAATAAAACAAGAAAATCAAGAGTCGAAAATCATGAACTTAATGAACATATCAAAGTATACTCGGTACGGGATAAATTAAGTTGTGTAAGTTTCTCGATTACACAAGGGTTTCCTTCAAGAAGCAAGAATCATAAATAGTCGAAAACTAGTTATGTCAACACATCGTTTTTGGAAACCTCACCGTGCATGGATTTGATGAAGTAATCGACTTCTGAGAAGCATATAGTTCTTTGGAGCAATGGTGAAGGTTGTTGAAATACAAAGAAAGAAAAGCAACATCCATCAGGATGGTTTCTTGGCATTGCTGTTTCAACCAGCCTCATCAATCCTTCCCTATCGAAACATGGTTGTGCATTCTGACCAGCAACACTCAGCCCCCGGTCCCAAGCTGAGTTAAGAACCTGAGGAATTCGTATTTATGAATTTAATAAACTGACTAGGGATGACTAACATACCCTCAGTTTTGGCCTAATTACACAAACTTCCCTATCAAAACACGGTAGTCCATATCTCATTTTTTTTTAAGAACATCCTATTTTGCCCTTGAAACTCACTGGTCAATATATTACTTTAAATTCATAACTATACATGAGGTCAAACCTCCCAATATGTCAGGGGAAGTTCTATAATTTTGCAAATCTCAAGGGAAGTTTGTGTCATTACGTCAAATGTTAGGGTATGTCATACCAGTGTACTTATCCCTACATATCGATCCATAAAGGTGACTAACCTGCCAGCTCAAGCCATCAGGATCAGATAAAGCATCATCAATTTCCTGAAATGGAGCTTGTAATCCAGAGATGACAAATTTCATTGCGACAGCATGTTTTTTCAGTACTTTAAACAGTGGAGAATATCCATCCTGATTAGAAGGGTTATAATAGCCAGCTGTGAGCTCTGCAGCATGGCTCATCGTCTTGTACCACCAATAAACTGCTGGAATCTATATCATATAGCCATTAGTTTTCCTCCAAATCTACAAATAAAAATCCTGTAGACTGATAAAAGATTGAAAGGAAAGGACTGAAGAGATGTAACCGAGTACCTTCACAATTAATTGTGTTTCTTCAAAAGCAAGAGTTGCTAGGGAGAGAACGTTATCAGCATGATCTATTAAGAGTTGTGTGTACCAATGCAGGAAGAAGCGCCCATAATAGCTGTCATAATCACCTCTTTCACAGAAGAATCCAGTTTCGTGAGGCTTAGAATTATAAAATCCGGCATTGTCAGGTCCCCGTCCCCAGAAGGAGTGTCCGCGAAGCTTTGCAGCTTTTCGGAGATTTTGTAATAGATACTTATCATAACACTGGAGAAATATGGAAAAGGAGGAACTCATAGATATAGTGTAGTCAAATTTCAAGATTAAAGCATGTGAACCCTTGCAGATTATACAAAAGGAACAGAGACCATAGTGATATAGATTCTTATCCATTCGATGAAATTGAGATTATAAACGGAATACAGCTTATACTCATCAAAAGACGTATAGTCCAAATTATCCAATGGTGTGAAATGATTCCAAATGACTTGGAAAATCAGTTGACGTTTCCTTTTAGTCATCTTCAACTAAATTATATTTGAAAGAAAGAAGACCAGAACTTGTTAGATACCTGAAACTCACCAATACCAGGATATCTCCAACCCATCCTTTCTGAAAATGAAGGGTACTTCAGCTCTCCACAAGCCCCTAATCCAATTTCAACAGCTGAAACGAGGCCTTCAGTGAATAAATCATCAAACTCAGTTCTGAAGCTTCTCATGAAATCAAAATAGACCTGGAAAAAAAAGTAATAAATTCTGTTGAAGCTAATGTAATGTTCTGATGGGGTTGCACCAAGCTACATATACTTTTCCAGAAGGGGAAATGCAAAATTCTCATGCCAAAATGACATTTTAAATGCTACGTGCCTATGGGAAGCAGATGTTTGATGGATATCTCAAGAAACAAAAGGTAGAGGTGAGAAACCAAACACTCCAGCAATTTTCTATAACCTCAAATTACTAATTTTGGATTTAGAAAAACAAATATATCAGTCAAGTTTCAAATTGATTTTTTGATATATCATGGATCGATAAAAACATTTTCAAATAGCTACACATAGTTTTAACAATGTTACAGAAGAGAACTATCCTCACTATATTATGTACGTGATGATCACTCGCCATCCAATATTTTTCCTTTTTTGATTATTTCTGTAATTTAAAAGCAAATAAGTTAAAAACGAAGACTGCTAAGTACTAATTATGTGGTTACATTAAACTCCTCAACAAGGTGATATTAAAGGACATACTACAAACAATTAAAGATCCATCCGTAAGAAAGGTGTATACAAAAGAATAACTAATTACCTCTATGCCAGTTCTTCCTCTTAGAACTCGTTCTTTATCAATGCCCCACGAAAGACACTCAGTATTTCTTCTTCCTTCACGATCTGTGAAGAATATATCTTGATTATTTTTACCAATCTCCAAAATCCATTGAGGAAGTGATATGAATATGCCACCAGAATCTTGTCCGCCATATTCATGAAATGCCATTACCACCTTCAGGAAAAGGATACTTATAAATTCTTGAAAAGGAAGCAATGCTATAACGAATCCTTAAAAGGCACATAAGTATTGAAAAGACAGACCTCACAATTCCTGAAACAGAAATTGTATGGCAAACTGGTGAAGGTACAAAAGAAAATTATCTGAAACAAACGCCCTATTGTTTTCCGATCCATGACTACAAAAGATCTGATCAAGTAAATATGATATCGTGAAACATTAGGAAGATTGATGTATTCAAGACGGGAGTTTTAGGTGGTAACTAAGGCACAAAGTTGGAACAAAATATCAATAATTGAAATTCATATTACCTGCAATTTCATCCCAAACTCCCGGATAATGTTAAACATTTCCCGGTATCCAGCCCATTCGTATTTCTTTGGTGTCCAAGCCTCGACAATGCCCCACCAACAATCCACAACGACACCGTCAACATTTAAAGACTTCAGATGCTGCAGTTCCTCTTTAATACCTTCAGGATCCATAAGCTGGCAGAAATTGTTGATCAAGCCAGTCTGCCAAATTTGAATGCACAAATAGCATACTGAGATAAGGTTATTTAAGGAACAAACAGAAACACATGGTATGAAGGCAGAAACTTAATGTTAATGCACAATTCAGAAGGAATCAAACACTTACAGCAAGCCTCACATAAACTTGGACATAGGAGGCTCCAGAAAGGCCATTTCCATGCTCCCTGCAGTGAATATCTTGCACAAGCTGCAAGAATCAACCATGATGCAGAGATTATTCATTATACAAAACGGAATGTTTCTCCCCCTCACAATGCCATGAAATGAAGTTTAGAAATCAATCAGTGTACAACCATTTATCACAATAGAAATGGAAAATGCGTCATTTTGATCAAAAAAATGATACATACAATTCCATGTGCTTGGGCTTCTTATCAATTAAAGCACAACATCACCTGTTATCTATACAGTATGTGAAACTACTTAACATTTGGTAATCAGATGTCAGCATGCACAATGGGGACCACATAAAGTATTTCAAAATCTCCATTTATATTTTCAACCTTTACTGGTGCAGTTGAGTAAGTCAACTTGAGTATCAGCATTCGAATGATTCCAGTGTCGGAAGAATTAGCACAACATTTTCAGCAGAATATCAGAGAAACAAAGAACTACTTCACCTGTCCTGCCTCCAAACATTCAGGGGAGTCAATGGCACTGGCACTTGAATATTTATCAATCTTCGGGTCCCTCTCTACAACAACAGAATCAAGAGATGCTGGTGATAGATTTTCATCAAGTCTGAGAGCAGAGGGCTGACAATCAACTGATGATCTCAAGGAGCAATTTTTCAAAGAACTAGAATATAGTGGGCTTTCAACAGACCGAACTGGATGTACCCCCTGCTCAAATTAGCAGCAACAAGTGAGAAACACAGTATAGTCTTGTCCTGGTTGGTGATATTGAGATATGCTATCTACAACCACAACATGACATCCATCATAAGACTTGAACCACTATATTGTCATTAATGAAATCGCTAGTACCTCTCCAACAGTCCCTATTTATAGAAAATCACAAAAGCGTTAATCACATTAACGTCGGATTCCTCAGCAGCCATATCAGAAAATCATACAAGAATACAACAGCAAACCAGTTGCTACAATTATAAGTCATAACCGTAGCACTTATATTACCATCATCCAAAGAAATCACAATACACCAATTAGCCAGGGGAAGGTCAAATGTTATCACGAAATGTAAACTATTTCTGAAGTATCCAAAGATTACTTCCACACATTCATGCTAGTTTCTTTCTAAACGGACACCCAACACCGGCAGGGGATCATTTGTTTCCCTATGGTATAGAGTACAAATACACCGCGAACGTTACTTCGACATTCATAGCCCAATTTCTCTTGATTCCGATACACATGATGGACATTAGGCGCATTATACAAGAACTACAAGCAGCAATGATTGAGGCATGTATTACATTATTCCATGGGTGGCCATCATTATTTTTTATCACAAACCCCTCACATAACATCCACCCCATTGCAGGCACACCAATTAAAAAATCACTCAAGGAGTTCAATAGAGATCCATCTCACCCAAATTCTGAAACTACTCACCAAATTGGGGTCAACATTGCTATTTTGCGGAACTGAATTGAACTGAACAATAGGAGGTTGCTGCGGCTGAGGCTGATTCGAAGCAGGGGAAGAATGCCTATAGGTAGTTCCATCTCGTTCCACAGTCCAACCAGCTTCCCTAGCTAGGGCGGCGATAACATCATTCATATCGGCGCGTGCAGGAAGGGGGAAATTGCCATACTGTCGGAGACCAGCAAGCATTCTACTGGTGATGGCTCTCCGGTGGCGTTCCCGAAGTTTCGTTCGCTCTTTCTCCTTTTCCCTCTCTTTCCTGCTTTTGGTCGGAGTGTTGGTGGCGGAGGAGGTGGTGGTGTTGGAGTTTGTGGCGGCGAAGCCGCGGGGGCGGCGTTGGGGCGGGGGTTGGGGGTGGTAGGGTTGGGCGTCGGTTGACGGCGGAGGTGGTGGTGGTGGTGGTGATTGTTGGTGATCGAGATCGTGTGCCGCGGCGGAGAAGCGGTGGCTCATGGCGGCGGCGGTAATGTTCATTTTTGATGCATCACTCACTCATCATAAAGACAAACTTTTTTTTTTTCTTCGCCTTTTTTGAGTAATTTGCGCTTTGCACCTTGAAATAATCAGATTTTTCATAATAAGCCACTTCAGAATGTGAAAATAAAATTTTATACCTCATAAGGCATAACATTCGAAACTCAAACTCACCTGAGTTAAAAACTAAATCACGACCTCGTTAGGTTAAGTCTATCCTCATCAGTCATCACAAGGACTATTTTAAACAATCACCCGATCAATGTGTTTCATTCTCATCAGTTTATCGCATTCAGATTACACATTTTTTAAATATAATTGAATTTAGTATTATATGACATTTGAAGAGGACGCCAACAATTTAAGAACAAACTATTTATACATCAACTTCGATCTTAAAACATTTATTAGTTGAGGGGATAATCTGCTCTATATTGGACTACCCCAGCCTCATTTGGAAGCTTTGAAATTGTGTGTTTTGACATATTAGTCGAACTGATAATGGACTCGCGGATTCGTTCGCGAAACTTGGATAGGAGATGTCGGTGGACAAGCATGTGTGGGATCATCCTCCGGAAAGCCTTGATCTTGAGGTGGAAGATAGTTGTGAGTTTTTAAATTACACTAAAACCCTCGTAATTCATTTTATTATCGGTATATATTATAAAGAGTTTATTACACCTAACCCTCGCAAATAGTACCCGGCCCTTAAATATTTTGAGAATTTTAGTTATAACTCCTTTAAAAAACATTCCAGTAAAAATATATACTTCACCAAAAAAAAAAGAAAAAATATATATATTTTGTATGAAAATTATGTTCAATTAATACATTACTAATAAAACTGTCAAGGTGCTGAGATAAATATTATTATACCTAGATATGGATACCGTTTCTAATTATTAGTCTAATTTGAGAAGTAGATATAATTAATCTATTGTAAATTGGTTTATTAATTTATCGTAATCGTAATCGTAAAAAGACTCAATCTTCTTCTATTAAGCTTCAAATTTTAATTAAAATTTAAAACTATTAAATCTTTGGCAATGTACTATTTTTAATTAACATACACATTTATAAAAATACTATTTATTGTATCATATTAAACATTTTTTATATAGAAAATTAAAAAAAATTATATTATCATATTAGTATCGTGTTATATTTGTATCACTGTATTCATATTCGTGCATTATAATATAATATTTAGAATACAGTTTACTCCAAAACAATTAATTTATTAAAACCATCCTTATTAATTTTTAATACAATCGAATTCGAAAAAATATAAAAACAACAATCAGTCATTCTCGTCCCCAGTTTCCCAACACCATTTCAACCATAATTCAAAGGCCACGATCATAAGGCACCCCGGTGGCCGGCAACCACTCATCTCCGCCGAGAAACCTCCCCACCGTGAAACCCTCCGCCTCCCGCCGATTAAGAACACGAACGCCACTCCATTTAACCCTCCCGGCGGTGCTCGCGCCGGCCCCAGTGTTCTCAAACTCCGCATAATCAACATTTTCCCCGTCGGTGTTCTCCTGCATCACCGTCCACCCCTGGCCGTACACTTCCTCGAGGCGGCTCTTCATGAACACCGTCCTCGAGAACTTCCCCCACGGCCGGCCGAGGAAGATCCTCGCGCCCTTCAGTGGCGTCAGCTCCGCCGTCAGGGAAACCCTGCAGTTGTGGAAGACGAAGCCGGTGTTGTCTTGCTTCTCCCGTTTGTTGGCTGTTATGACGACGTCGCTGCCGCTATGGCGGCGGAGGAGGATGTCGCAGTTCTGGAAGACGGCGGTGGAGTCGCCGAAGATGAAGTCCATGGAGCCGGAGATGGTGCAGTCGCGGAAGAAGTGGCGGCCGGGGAAGAGGTAGAGCGTGTCTTGGTAGCCTTCGAAACTGCATTTGTGGAAGGCCGAGTGGTCGGAGTGGGACCGGACGGCCACCGCCTGGCCGACACGGGGGCCCGCCGTGTTGCGGAATGTTACACCCTTGGCAATGAAGCCTGATGCCTCGATAACTAGGATAAAGGGACAAGCAAATAGTTTAATGGTAAGTATGTGCACTTGTAAATTTAATTAATTTGGTTTGCATATTTTAAGTTTTTACGTTATCATAAGTTGAAGATTAGAGCTTTTCATGAAGTATTTTATGTTATTGCTTAATATGTTTGATCTTACCAAATGTAGCAGATGTATAGGTTTGAACCCCATGTTCCCCAACGTGCTTATTTCCGGTGATAATTGTCTTCCCAACTCCTTCTCCGATCAAGGTAATATCTTTCAAATTAGATGGTATAACAACATACTCATTATAAGTACCCTCGCGCAAGTGAATCAAGAATCTCCCTCCCCTCCTCTTCTTAGCAGCCTCGATCGCCTCGTTTATCGTTCTAAAATCCCCAGAACCATCTTGCGCCACTACCACCTCGTTTCCGTTTCCATTCCTTGTTCTCCCCCTCTTATGCTCTTCCCCCTCATCATTTTTGTTCCTCCTCCCCCTCTTCTCCTCTTCCCCCTCATCATTTCTGTTCCTTGTTTCCCCATTCTCATCTTCTTCTCCATCCTCATCGCCCAAGGTCACCTCATCACTCCATGTTTCAACTCCGTTGTTAACAGCAATAGCATTTTCGACAAACTTGTAAAGATGGCTCGAAATAGCCCTTAAACGATCTTGTTTAGATTCTCCCTTCCTAGATTCCTTGTAACAACCACCCACATTCGCCAAAGCCTTGTTCAGTGATCCCCGTCTCTCCTCATCAGAATCTGCGTCTATGGCATCAGAAATGTCATCAACCACGGAGTTTAAGTGATCCTCACAGCTCTCCCATTTCTTCCTTGCATCGCCGTTCTTAAGATTGTGTATGTTTTCAGAGACAGTTTTCTCGGCTTTTGTAGCTTCTTGCTTAGCAAGATCGTACACCGATCTCTGAAAATCATCACGATTAATGGAGTCGGGATACATGGGCCGAAGGTGGGAGTAGCAATTACTCGGGTTCGGGGTTTTGTCGCACCATTTTCTTAAGTTACTAGCATCATGAGAAGCTCTGAGTTCAGGCAGGAGGGTGACAAGAAGTGAAATTGCGTAGAGAATTGAATGTGTTGCCATATTGATATTGTTTGTCGAGTATGTTTAGCTGAATTAACATGGCAGATTTATACTTGCAGAGGGTGAGATTCAGTTTTTGTATCTTTAAAACTGCATTAATGAAGTGTGTATGTTTCAATTCAGTTGTTTAAATTCCCATTCAATTTCTGAATCTTGCAACAGGTTTCTGATGCTTTAAAGGGTAATGAATGCATGCTTAAGTAACAGCCATGAGGATAACTTGCATTTAGAGAGAAGGTTAAATGATTATGAAATATGAAAAGAAAATTAAGTGAAAATGGAGGTGTATAAATGTAATAAACCATATATTAAGATTTGAATTACTGCTTAAAATGAGACAAAACATAAAATAAGGGTTGCAACAGACAGAGACAGGCTTGCAAGATTCTTTAGCGGAGCACAATTTCCTGAATAATTGAAGGAAAATGATGTGACCATGTTATGTTCTCTCCCAAGGATTCAGAAACATAATGTACACACACGGGCACAGAGGAACTCGAGGGCAATGGGTAAAATCATCATCAATCTATGAAAGCCGAGAGCAACGAGGGCGTACAAAAGATCAGAATTTCAAAACCTCATGAAGCCTAATTAAGAAAAATACATTCCCAAATCAATTCAGTTTGAAACTTGAAAGAGTGTAAAGAGGGCACCTTTCATGAAACTAAGTTACAACAAAGCTGGTCTGTAAGTTGTAAGGCAGCAATAGCATCAACTAGCCGAAGTTAACGAGTCGGGTCTGCATATATCGCGTCTACAAAGGGGGCAAACCCTGAGGAAAACAAAACAATTAGCTCTGCTTTAATTTGGCTCGGAGGACGAACTTTGAAATTACTGGGAGAAGAAGTTAGAAGCATCAAGTAATAGTTAGATAAAGACCTGTGAACTTCTTTGAGCCATTTATCAACACACGCTCGATGAAATTCATGATGGCAAGGGAGAATCCTCACACTATCACCATCCTCGTACTCAACAAGGCATATATAACATCTGCGAATAGATTAAAGGTATGACTTCCCCAGGAATTAGGAAAGAAATTCTGAAATGAGCAATTTAACTAAATAAAGTACAACGAACTAAAAATTCACTTACTGTGCAGCAGTATCATCACATTGCTTTCTTTTAGATTTGCTAAATATCTTCAACGGCAGGGAATCCACAGCTTCATTAGGTGCTGGAACAGATCCAATAGAAGATACAGAGGGCCGAGATGATAAAACTACTGATTGCTGGTGAATTTCATCCAAAACCTAATTTAAAAAGGTAAGAAAGAAAAATGACCCCCATTGTCGTAAAGCAAAAAATGTGTAACCATGCAAGAACGGATAGATGTTGCATTACCTCAAACAAAGCCTCAGCTAACATGACAATTCTCGAAATGCTAGCTCTAGCATTAGCATCATCATTAGAATTAGGGTCTCGGGCAGCATTTCGACAAGAACAATGACCTCCCCTATGCTGACCTGATAAGATGCAAGATCTCTCATGACCGGACAGGTTCTCGAAACGACTTCCCAGCCTCTGAAGAGCACGCACCTAAAAAAAACAAGTACAGTTAATATATATATTTTTTTTTGTGCTGTCAAATGCTTATGCGCCCAAATGATTTTTTATGTGATTTCTTTCATCACAGCGTTCTTCAAGCTATTTAGTCATAACTTATAGCACAGGGGATTGGGTGATATTAACTCTATTCATCAAACATATTGTAATATTTGGCAGACAAAAAAGCTGCATAATCTGAATACCTGAGATCTTATTCTTCTTCTGCGCTCAAGGAAATTCGACCTATGTTCCAGAAGATCACGATATCTGGTCTCTCTAGATCGTGGGTTTTCATACACATTATTTTGACTACCATAGACAGGTTCAAAAGCCAAGGCCACATCATCAGCCGATGCTGGCCGACTTAAATTGTTATCAACAGATGTTGCTTCAACTTCTGCATGGCTTAGACCCCTTCTTCCAGTAATGTGACATAAATCCAAATCAGAAGGTGGAGTTCTTCTATGAACTCTGTCACGAAGTCTACCAACACTTAATGTTCTACTAAAACGAA
The DNA here is from genome assembly GCA_037834125.1 of Lippia alba. Classification (NCBI taxonomy): domain Eukaryota; kingdom Viridiplantae; phylum Streptophyta; class Magnoliopsida; order Lamiales; family Verbenaceae; genus Lippia; species Lippia alba. The sequence continues at coordinate 3,029,839 of JBBMKE010000002.1, read as the reverse complement.
CATTTCTTTCAACAGGTTCTCTATCAGCAACCCTTCTTTCAGAGTTGATATGATTTAACGGAGAAAATAAATTTGGATTATTTCCATTGCTCAAGATATCATGTCCAGAATTTAGTATACGGTTATCAGGGCTTGAATTAGATGCACAATGGTCGCCTCTTGTTCTAGAAGGTCTAGTGGTGAAACAAGCAGGAAAAAAGTCACAACCTATTGAATGTGATCTTTCATTTCTATTCCCCAAACTACTGCAGGGACTCAAACATTCTTCTTCTTCTTCTTCTTCTGGTTCTTCTTCTACTTCTTCGTTTGGGATTGAGAAAGACGTAGAAGATGCAGGATAAGATCTTGATGCTGAGCTCAAACCGTTACCTCTTGCTAGACGAAAACTTAGGTTCCCAGGATAGAAACTGAAGCGAGAAAGAAACCGACTAGGAGGATTTAGTGACTGGGATGAGAAATCTGTAGAAGTATTGCCTTCTCTAGACGCAGTATTGGTGAAGCTGGATTCACCCCATTCATGTAGATCAATGCTGGAGTTTATGCAGTTTACATCATTACTCCCCTCAGCTTTATCTGTCCTGCGACATCGAGCCGTGCCTGATTTATTGTTCACGATGCTCTTTCCATTTTCTTTGTTTGAGCAACCGGAGACCTAAAAATGTCAGAAAATGGAGAGTATTGATGAAAAATTAGATTGACTGAAGTTTTCAGGACAATGACTTGTTAAAAATCACAACCATCCCTTTGATTCACATTAATGATAATAATTTTTCCCTGAAAAACAAGAATTTTGAGGTAATCCAAAATATCTATAACCTCTGTCCCACATTCAATTTTGAGGTTTTCCATCAAGGTATGAAGCAATTCAGAATACAGTAAAAACCATACTTATTGAAAAATGAGTATCCATCAAAGTCCAAAGATACTACTATCAGCTAATGAAAAGGTTGACATTTAATGCATGTTCACCCTATGACAAAAATTTCTTAGAACCCTTATCTTCATCATTTTCCCAAAACAAAATCCCAATGCAGCATTACATACCTAATTCCACTTCACCACCATTTCCTACCGACTGCAATTTTAATTGCCAAAAGGCAAAATCAATGCGAGAAAAAGTCAACCAAAACCTAAAACTTCACAAACAAAGCAATGCCAAACCAACACTCCATCGACACATGCATTTGCCTCTCCGAAAAAACTCAATTGAACCAATTTACTCGCAGAAAACAAGGATCTTAACAAAAAACCAGAAATCACCCCCAAAACACAGAACTAAATCACAACAACGCTGATAAAATCATGAAATCAATCACCTGAGGCTCATCATTATCGGAGCCGTGAGATCGGAGACAGGAAGACGACTTCAAAACCCTGCTTCCGCTGGATCGGCTCCTCCGCACAGCACCTCCGGACGAAGACGCATTGTGCTTGCTGCTGCTCGAACCCATCTCTTTTGCATTCACTCCATTATTCAAACAGAGGTGTGAATGCTGCTTAGTGTGATTAATTTCAGCAAAATTTCAGATCCAGATTGCAGATGTTGAAGATGATTATTGCATTTTGAAGCGAATTGTAGTCACCAGTGAATGATTGTAGGGGTCGGGGTGAAGAATGGGTGTATTTCGGGGTTTGAAATTGAAACTTGGTTAGGACACCATTTCTGCAGACAAAAAGAGCTTCGGACAAAGGTGTTGGGCCAGACTCGGTGTGCCCATTTTCAGGAACTTTTAGAAACTTGTACTATGTTATTGGGCTGTGTACGCCCAATAATTTGGGCTCAAAATTTAAAAACTCTAACGCTGGATCTTGATTGTCTCCTTAAAAACCTCAAGTGATGAATGATGTGTTTGGTCGGAACATCTGGCCGAATGAAGAGCCTGTCCGACTCACCCCAATCACATAAACATTGCCGGATTCGGTGGAGAGACAGATTTAGAATCGGATCTGCTTTGTTACCATGATAAGATGTGTTTACTCTAATTCACCCCTAAAAACCAGTTATTGTAATCAAAGGTGTTACGTATGGCAAATTAGAATATTTATTTGTATTTGTCTTTTTAATAAATAACATTAGTGTGCTAGAGCTTAGGATTTTTCTTCCCTCCAGTCACGTATTTATCATTGACTATAATAATTAAATTATTTAGCTGAATTATAGATACTCTAAAAACGAACATAATTGACTAGTAAATTTAAAATTGTTTCACATGGAACATTAAAATTTGAGTAATTTAAGGTGCTTGCTATTTTATTCAAACTTTGTAAGGTTATTAATTTGAGTAATCCTTCACAACTTTGTAAGGTTCTTACTTTGAGTAATCCTTCACAACTTTATATTACTTTGTCACTCTCGAGATTAGTTACTTTTTTTGTTAATCCTTAAAACAAGTATTAATACTTGCACAATTGCATGGTCTTCATAATTTACTATTATTGTTAAAATTTTCCATTTGTAGTGGACAACTTGCACAACTTTTGAAGGTTATTGGCATAGTTGGTACTTCGTACTATCGATGATATTCGACCAAATAGACCCAACTTAGGATGGGTATCCCTTAAAATGTATATTGGAAATATTACAAGTGTGGTTTATGGGGCTGATCTTAAACTCATATTAATTAAATGCCTAATTGGTAGGAAGGTTTTGAATTTGAAAGAAAAGTAAATTACATTAATTCTATTGGTTAAATAAAAGAAAATTTTTTTCGAGAGAAAAGTATGGATTCTCACTATAAATAGATATTCATATATCAAGCATATATTGTTTAGCATGTGAAGAATTATTGTATATGAGTATCGGTGAATTATCTCAAATGATGCCAAAATTTTAAAATATGTTTAAAGATTTATTTATTCTATAATTCGCCGTTTTACACATATTTAAACCTTCAATGTACGACGAACAACTAATAAACGCAAATTCACCAAAAAAAATATTTCACCTATACATATAATGAATGATGTATTCTCATAACAAATCAAATATCTTGAAATACAGCAATCACGTTGAATTCTAATCGAAATGTGATAGAAATAGAAAAAAGAATATGACCATGCACAGTATTTTTTTCTCTCCCGCGTGTGTACATTTTTCCATTATTCGGAAACCTTGATGAATTGTGAATATTTTCTTTCTATGTATATCATTTTTAGACTATATATATACTTTGATTCTATTTTTCCGTCTTCTTGAATAATGTCGTGTGGTT
>JBBMKE010000002.1:3003990-3023313 GCA_037834125.1 Lippia alba | reverse complement strand
GATATGATTATTATTGGGGGAAGGGGATGTACCCGAGGAGTGACCGACACAAATGCTTGTGTAAAAGTATTAATTTTTATGAATTTATACTATGTTAATGGTTGTTTTGTGGGATCGAGATCCGACCCGTGTACGATGAAAAGTGAGAGGGGAAAACATGGGGGAATCTTATCGATAGACGCGCCTCTGCATTGATTGAGGGAATTAATGTGAGACAAGAATTACACCACTACTCTGTTTTCTCATTTGCTCTCAACAATTACTTAAGAAACAAGATAAAATTGTAGCTCCTATGGTTGTGTTTGTATTAAGTTGTGCCGTATTTGGGTAATTTTAACTTGAGTCTGAGTTGATCAAATTGGTATAATGAGGGAACGAATATTTTATACTTGTTGTGTGATTGATAGAGAATTTAGAAAAAGTGATCAATCAAATGGATTTAGAGTAGAATCTGTCTATGTCCGGCATCCTAGTTAATATTGTATCAAATACGTGTTTGTCAATTAAATTAGATTATAATACGCCAAATACCTAACTGACCTGCGACATACTCTCCTTGCAATGAGAACATCACTCTTGTCCTTTTAAGGTTATTGACTGGGTAATTGGAGATCTCTTTTCGTTCCAACTTAGTCATGTAGTTAGTTCAGTTGGGGGTTCAACATATCTAGTTTAGAGTACTACCTTCAATACAATTTGTTTGAAATCCCAACTCATCGGATCGAATAATTCGTATGATAGGGTCAATGAAATCAATAGAAGCAGAGCATTCTGCCCTTTTGGCAAGATCATACCTGAATCTGACCTCTCGAGAAAATACTCTCGTCTTCATTTATCCAAATGAACCACAGTCCAATTATTGAAAAGAATTTGAAAATGTTGTGGAAACAATAAAATAACACTACACTATAGTTTGCCATTTCCACTTTTATGCACGTAGGAGACAAAACAAAGGATTATGTTAAATTAAAAGGGATAATTAACATTGGCTAAATTAAACATGAGAAACAAAGCGACGCTTGTGGTGGCGGTGGGTTATTTAAGCGCATGTGCTGTGTAGCACTGCCGCATATGATTCCCATCTGTATTCCCACTTAGCTGTCGTATTAATGCAGTGCGACAATCTCTTTTGGAATTTTCAATTAAACGTGCATCTCCTTTCTTTGTTTTGTTGTATTCTTTACCCCTTATCTCCCAATGTCAATGCCCTATTTAATATTTATATAAGTAAACTATTGCTACTTATATTCTTTCAAGAAACGTAGGGGATAATAAATGGTCACTGAGTGTGGTAGGGCCTTACTCTTTTGGCCTTACTATTGTGCTCGATTGGCCGAGGTGCTAATAGGATAGTTCATGTTTTAACGATTTACTAACAGTGTAAGAGATATCGATTTGTGTTGATTCGAAATAATAGATTATTTAGATATTGATTTTGTCATTATTAATTTTTTGTTCCTATTTAAATTAGACCATTTATCGTCGAATATAATAATTGAGCTTCACGCCAAATCACTGATTTTGTTATTATTGATTTGACTCGGTACAATTGGATCATTTCTTGAATTTTAAAGATGAATGTAGTAATTAAAGTTTGGCGTCTCCTTGTGATATTGAATTTTGTCATCATTAGCAAGGAATATATTTTTGCAGTATAATAGACATCAAATGGATCTTAACACTAATTTATTATAGTGAACTTCTATGGTAAATAAACTTGAAAAATCTAAATAAAATGAAAAAAAAAAATAATAATAACCCGTGGACAAAGGTTCCATAGGCAATTTAATGTCATGATATTACCTAGGAAATCCCTTTATTTATTTCCTATAAAGCATTGATTCCTCATACTTTCATAAATGTTGCCCCTAAAATTGAAAATTCACCCCATTTTTTATAAACACCTTTCCATAAATTCCATCAGATTTGATCTATTCGAGTGGTGTGTAATAGGGATTGTTCCCGGGCGCCTCACTGTTGGGCCAACGATTGTTCTGATGTAACTAGTGTGTAATAGATATCATAATAGAAGTTATGTTAATGTGTCTGATTCTTGTATATTAATAATCTTTCCGATAGTTGGATTATGTCTCACTATCTATATATTTGGATCTCTATTTTAATAATATGACGAAAGAACCTAAATAATAACTATACATCGGAGTATACAATTCGTTTAAAAAAAACAAAAAAGTCCATAGGCAATTTAATATCATGATATTACCTAACAAAATCCCTTTATTATTTCCTATAAAGCATTGATTCCTCATACTTTCATCAAATCTACCCCTAAAATTGAACATTCACCCTTTTTTTTTAAAAAAAAACCTTTCCATCAGATTTGATCTATTCGAGTGGTGCGCGTATGGAAATTAATTAGCATAAAGTGGGAATGATAAAGAAATGATTCTAACCATTATGCTGAAAGTCTACCTACTGATCATCTTTACATTTGAGTAAATTAATAGGAAAGATGAATGATTATTACTAGTTAGGCATAATTTGGTGCTAACATGTTCGAAAATAATATAATGTTTGTGCCCTAATTAAGACAATGACTTCTCTCCAAAATAAGTGGTGCAACTTGAAGGGCTTATCTTATCCCTTGGATCTAATTTCAGTTAGCAGCCAGAAAAGGATTATGATGTTTTACCAGAATTCAATTCAACATCAATCAATGTCTTAATCACCTTTCCGTTTTCCTAATTTCATTTTTCTAAAAGCAAATTATTAGCCCAAAATTTAAGGGTGATGCAGATTACAAAAGAAGTCCATGAAGATGATGGTCATTGGAAGGAAAAATTGGACCATTAAAATTTGTCTAGCCATTGGAACTTATTGTATGGTTGTATTTCGATTCAAAGAATCGATTCTTTGATAGCGATCTGGACAAGGTACAATTCGTTTTAGAGTTTTTATTTAGAAAGTATTCAATGTAGTGTTCGAAATGATACGATATAATAAAATAATATTTGTAGTTAGGTCATATAGTGCGAATGTTGGAGCGAGTGCTGAATAAGTGTAAATATGTTAGTACACATAATTTAGAAAAAGAATGAATGCAAGAGCGCCTTAAAGCATCTAATAAAATTTATTTTAAATAATTATATATATAATTTTATTTTATTTTATATATAGTTTCAAGTAAAATTTAAGAAATAATACATAACAATTAGGTTTACTTTGATTTTTTTTAATTAACAGTTTTGTAATTATTTTTGAAATATGAATTCTTTCAATTTTCTTTAACATTCGTTATAAACATTGTCCAATATGTATATAGTGTAGTTTAATATAAACAACTTGATTTTATTTAACTATCTTAAAGCGATAAATGCATACAAATTCGTCAATGTACAAAACTAATATCATCTTAAAATGAGAAATAGGTTCAAATTTGCCAATACGAAGAATCAAATACGAGTGGGTTGAGTATAGTAAAAGAATTATATAATTTAGATTTATAGAAGTTCTAGTGCACGAGTGATTTAACCTAAAAGCACGTCGTTTTGAAACTTAGATTAGATATACTTGAGCAATGTGTAATCCAATCCCATAAATCTCCAAAGTCCAAACCCACCCAAACTCGGGCCCGTCCACTTCAAGCCCACTATTAAAGCCCAAAAACTCTGAACCTGGCGCACGCGAAAGTCACGTGCCTGATCTGAAGGGCAGAAATCGTAATTCGTACCATCGCCATTGCAGAACAGAAACTGGTTTAACAAAATTTGGAAGGCAATGCTCAGATGCTCCTTCTCACTTCCGGGATTAAGGTATATATTATCTGTTTCTATGGATATACACTCAATCACACACGCAATTAGAATGTATTATGCATATATAGCAATACAATACAACAGTTCTTGCAAGTTCAAGACTGTATTTTTCTGTACTTTTGATGGGTTTCTGTTCATAAGTGTTCTTGACGTCGTTTCTATAGTTGTTTGGATTAATGAGGGAAAAAACCCAGAAATTTTTATCCTGTGAAGATGCCCAAATGAATGTGGTCGTGGGGGTGTAAAGTTGGTTTTTTTGAACTTCCATTGTGAGTGCATGATTTGATGTAATAGCATCAATTATGTAATCTTGAAGAGCTTTTGTGTTGGTATTCATTGGTAGATTTTAATTGGTTATGTTGTTTTTGTGGTGTATTTGTTGTAATTTGAAATTCGTTTGATATGCAGAGTGTCTTGTTGCAGCAGGATGAGTACGACACCTGCTCCGCTATGTCGGAAATTTGTTCCGGTCGAGCAGAGTGAAATTACTTCAATTGGGGCACCTTCTGGTGTGTGTATTGTTTGTTCTTGAATGAATGCTCCACTCTTTCTGCTGTTAAGTTCCTTCTCTGATAGTTGTTTAACAATTTTTGAATGCATAATTTTTCAGGTTCCAAATTCCGTCTTGTATCTTACAACATATTGGCTCAGGTAAAAAGATATTTATTTATTGTTCTATAGGATAAATCTGCTCAATCTACTTGTTCATTTCTCAATTCTCGGTGATATTGTCATTTCCGCTATTGTTGGCGTATGTTGAAAATATTAAACTATGTTTGTATATTCAAAGGGTTCTACAGTTTAGCACTTTAGCTAATGAAGATTTTTATGTGAAAACATAATATTTTATCTGGTTAGGATGATTCTATTTGCTTTTTTTCAAGCTTTGTTTTCAGTGAAAAATCCTTCTTGATTAGTTATTAATATATCTTCATAGATTGTGTTTTACTGGGCTACTTGACGCTGCTAAGTGTCTATTCTGAATTAGTTGATTGATTGTCTTAATTTTCAGGCGTATGTGAAAAGTGCTTACTTTACACACTCCCCTGGACCTTGTCTCAGGTTTGTGCTGGAACTACAAATCTGTTACTTATGTCATTTGAAGCAGTAGTTTCTCATGTTCTGCATAACTTTGTCAAATAACAAAAATATATTAGAATTTGGATTTATATGTTTTCTTGGAACTTATCATCTACGAATTCCTTGTCTAGGTGGAAAGCTCGGTCTCAAGCTGTTTTAACCATTCTTAAGGGCCTTGAGGCGGATTTTCTTTGTCTACAGGTGTCTACTCTGCTTTCATTTGGAAATTTCAATACAGTTTTTAGATAATTTACTAAAGAACTGTTCTATTCGTACTAGGAAGTAGATGAATACGATACCTTCTATAAGAAGAATATGAAAAACCTTGGTTATGAAAGTATCTACGTTCAAAGAGGTGGGAAAAAACGTGATGGATGTGGGATCTTTTATAAACAAAACAGGTATGTTAGTTTTCCCTCGTAAATTTGGAATTCTTTCTTTAGTTTTGGAATTAAATATATAAAATACGCATGATTACTTTTATAAAATGTTTTATCCGATTGATAACTTGAAATGAGAAATTATTTTACATTCGTTAATTATTCGGAGAGTCATAAATTGTAGATTTAATGATGAAACTTGGTTCCTTCCAATAGGATAGAGTTTTAACATGTCCAAACCGTTGATCTTAACATATTGTTCGATCTTCTAATTAGTGCAGAGTTGGTTATAGAAGAGGCTATCGACTACAATGATCTGGTCAACTCAATTGAAGATGGGAAACCCTCAACCGCTGGTACTGAGGGCAACATGTTAGTTACTGAAAACAAAAAAGACACAAAAACTGGTAATTTTCTCAATATGATACTTTTACCTTTGGTGTTAGTATTCGATGTAGTAATTGTATGTTTACAGTTTATTCAAGTTTATCGGGTTTTTTCCCCTGAAAATTTGATTACCCAAATGTGTAAAAATGGAGATAAATTTATGTTGGCATTATTTTCAGGTTTAGAGGTGAACAACACTCAAACAGAACGTGGAGATCCAAACGATCCCCGAGTAAGGTTGAAGCGTGACTGTGTTGGAATAATGTCCGCCTTTAGACTTAAGAGTCCTTCCTCTCATCATGTTATAATTGCAAACACTCATCTGTATTGGTAAGAGAAAATCGAACAGTCTTCTGTAACTTTTCTCTGACATGGTAAAAAGTCCATTTGAGTAATTAGTTGTCTGAGATTTTACACAGGGATCCAGAATGGGCTGATGTGAAAATTGCACAGGCTAAGTACTTGCTTTCACGCCTAGCAGAGTTCAAGAATCTCGTGTCAAACAAATTTGATTGCTCGCCTTCAGTACTTCTTGCTGGCGACTTCAATTCAGTCCCCGGAGATCCGGTCAGTACATAATTTCATGTTCTTTTTGGTCAGAATGTTTGATTGAGCTTATTCTAAGCTTCTAAAACTGCTTTTAAGCTGTTGGAGGCCTAATAAGCTCCTCCAAAGTGTTTGACAATACTTTGAGGAGAGGAAAGTATCTTTATCATTCCGTTTCCTCCATCAATTACAGGTGTACAAATACCTCGTCTGTGGCTCCAATCCTGTGGGCCCCGAGACAGCAGATGATCTGCCATTACCCTTATCTAGTGTATACTCATGCACACGAGGCGAACCGGAGTTCACAAACTGTACACCCGGTTTCACAGGTACCCTCGACTATATCTTCTTCTCCCCTTCAGGAGATGTAAAACCAGTTAGCTATCTCGAGCTTCCCGGGGCAGAGTCGCCCGATGTGAGCGGTGGGTTGCCTAACTATTACCATCCTAGTGATCACCTCCCGATCGGGGCTGAGTTCGAAGTCGGGGCCTAGACCTCCATGTCTTGCAAAGCATGGATACTTGTATTCTTGTTTCCTCTTTTATTTTTCTCGTACAATTTCTTTTATGATTAGCCCAATTTTGTGTTAGGGGAGGTCTTAACTGATCTACCTTGTACATTGAATTGTGAGAATATCTTTGGGAGATTCAGAGAGAAGTACAAGGTATGAAATTTTGAGAAGATTGCTTGTCTCCAAAATCCAAAGCGTAGAGTTTTTCTTGATTTTTGCTCATATATTCTAAAACTTTAAAAAAAACGAAGATAAAAGATTTATTTTATTTTATTTTTTCAACTTTCTTGAATAACATTCGATTAATACTACTACTACTACTTTTAACATCAATAAAATTAGCAGCGACTAAAGTGACAAGTTCCATTATTTTTAATTACAAGCACTTTAAAATAGTCCCGCCATAAAAATAGTTTCGCTATATAGTCCATTTTTATGGATCGAGCAGGACACTCGGTTACATATATGAATGTTATATTTCTCAGCAAAGTTACAATTTCAATAAAATACTCTAGGAATATAATTCGATAGGGCGGTCAACAGGTCGGATTTTAATTCGAATTCGATCCAAATTTTATCATAGCATTTCAATAAAAATGTCCAATGGATCATATCCGATCGATTATAAATATTTATTATCCGAAATAAATGGTTCGGATATGAAATTAGGGAATCCGATCTGTTAAAGATGCTGAATTTGACTTTTTATAGTATTTTATTAAATTAATTATCTTATTAGTAAGGAATATTAAACAGTATAATTAAAATTAAAAATTTCAGATATTTCACTATAAATAATAATAAATTTTAGATTATTTATTAAAAAAAAATGAAATTTTCTTTATTAATAATCCTAAATTCTATCTTAATCACATATACACAAAACTATAATTATTTATTAAATATTAAATATTTATATTTATTTTCTTATAAAAAATTTAGCTTTGTAAATCGAGTCGGATTTTTGGTCGTGCAACCCATTAACCTGCGGGCTTAGTATTACTGAATCTGAAACCTATACGATTCAGATTCAGATCCGGTTATAGTTTCTTCTTGTCGGATTCGGCTCCGAAATTTCTTAATCCGACCCTCTGACAGCCTACTTAAATTCAGCCTCTTAATTTAGGAAACACTATTTGGGCCGTCAATTTTATGACTTGGGCCTATTAGGTGGTTATAGTGGGCCTTTGCTCGCTTGGCTTGACTCTTGAGCGTTTAACATTAAACGACGCCGTTGGGTGTGATGATGAAGTATTTAAGAACTGAATCGAAATACCGAGTAGCTGAGAACTATACTCGGATTGCAGCCTGCAGGTCAACAGATCTGAGTGTTGCCGTTTGGTTTTTGCGATTCACCTTCGATTACCAAAGTAAGGTGCTCTAATCCTTCTACAATTGTCAATTTATCTGTGATTTTGTGATTCTTGGTTTCGCGATTCATGTTTTGTTGATCTGTTTATTCAATTTGAAGTGACATTAAAATCTGGGAAATTCGATCTGTAATCTGAAGGTCTTCTTAATTTTTTTGTTATTTATTAGATTAGTGCACCGATTTGTGTATAAATGGTTGGTTTGCTTGACTAGATCATTTTTTCCAGAATTTTCTGATAGTTTTTTTATTTTTGTCTAAATTTTCGGTTTCCCAACAAGGAATTCGACCTTTCCGTGATACCATTTGATTTGATTCTTCTTTTTATGCCTAATACCATTTGATTAATGCTATGTTTTTGTTGAGGAGAAAAAAAAAAAAAAGAAACTTGAATTAATAAAAATGCATGTTATAATTTTTTAGGACTGAGTCAGACACATGGTACAGATGTTTTCAACACTAAAATTCTAAGGAATGAACAACGGATGGAAATTGGATATAATGTTGAGGTGCTGATTTTCTAAACATTGCCAAGATAGATAATTTCTATAACTTGATAGAAAGGCAATAGCGTTGAATGCATAGGCCGCTTCAGTTTAATGAATAATTTGCGTTGTTTCGTCAATGAATGTCATCTATTTTTGAGGTTCATCGTTTGAAATGGTTAAGGTAATGAGTTTGTTCTAAACAATTATCAGGCTACCAAACAATTTTTACGGTTTATGGGATCATATACTAGATTTTTCTTAGAATGGGTTGGATAAGTTGTTTGGGATCATTAATGAGACTATTCTTGGTGATTAGTGTAGAGGACACTTGGAACAGAGTTTTTAGCCTTTCGGGTTTGTGTTAGAAGTTCTTGTCTACGTACGTATCTGTAAAAAGAGGATTCATGTTATTAACTTACATCTAAGTTGAGTTAAGCTCCAATAATTGACAAACGGGGACGATATAGGAGACATTATGTCAAATTTCTCATAGCAATGTCAATCTTAGGTATTAATTTCGACATCTAGTATGCTGATGTGGTTTTGTTGTGGTTTCTTCGCAGATGATTGATGATCAGGACTTGGGCTTCTTTGCCAACTTTCTTGGTATTTTCATATTTGTGCTGGTGATTGCCTACCATTATGTGATGGCAGACCCAAAGTATGAGGGCAACTGAAGAGCTTCCCCTAGGTATCTATCTATGTAGACTATGCAATGGTATAACTGTTATGTGATGATTGAGTTCTCTTCGGAAAAAAAACTTAAGTTATGAAGATACATTTGATGTTATAGGAATTTTTGCGAGACAATCAATTTAACCTTACTGTCAATCCTTGGATAATCTTTGAAAATAGGACAACTTGGAGAGAATTTCGCCTTCCATTTTGTGGGTTCTTTTCTTTTTGCTCTGTCATGCAACAAGGATGCATGTGCGCGCGCTTGCATATATATACACATATTGTTGTTTCCTTTTTATATAAGTGAACAGAAACACAGTACACAGGATACAGATTACTGCATAGATAAGTATTTATACATATATACCATTCACATCCACATAGTTACATTGGCAATCATACATGCCTTGTGATTACATAATATCTCTGCTTAACACAACTCACTCCTTTTCTTCAATGACCACAACAATCTTAAATTATTTGCTTCTTGGGCTGGCTGCAACAGCAGCACTCTTACACCCAAACCCACCCTCCCTCCTCACTTTCGCAGCATACCCCACATTCCGGCCTGTTTTCGGCGAAGGAGGCCACTGTCCATGAGTAACAGCCATGTCCCTCAAGTGCTGCAAACTTTCAAGGGTTTCGATAATGGCCGGCATTTTGGGCCTATCTTTTGGGTTCAAGCTCACACATTGTTGGGCCAGAAGCCCCATTTCTTTCGCCCCTTTCACGGAATACTGACCCGCAAGTCTTGGGTCCATTATACAGCGTAGTCTTCTGCTGCTTGTCAAATAAGGCTTAGCCCAGTCCACTAGGTTTTGCTCAGTTTTGGGCCTTGTTTTGTCCATTGCTCTTCTACCTGTCAAGAGCTCTAGGAGAACCACTCCAAAACTGTATACGTCACTTTTCGTAGTCAGGTGACCTGCATCATGTACAATCATTTAGTAGTCCAAAATATAAAAATTAGTCATATTTTGAATTATTTAAGGTAAGTACAAATACCGTCCTGGGATTAGAAACTATCATAGTTGAGAAATTACGAAAAACACAATCAGGCTCGAACACGTTTTTGTAATTTGTTGATTGCGAAGGTTCTTCTGTGATTGGTAACATATTGTACCTGTGCTAACATATTCTGGAGCTGCGTAGCCATAAGTGCCCATGACACGAGTAGTAACATGAGTGTTTGATCCCTCAGGTCCCATTTTTGCTAGTCCAAAATCTGATAATTTAGCATTGAAATCCTACCAAAAACATACTTACTTATGTGATCAATTTTTTCGTTCTTGTTGTTTTAGTCATATAAACGAAACTAGATAGTAAGTAATTAATTAATTTCTACCAAAAAAAAAAGATAGTAAATTAATTACCGAATCCAGTAATATGTTAGAAGTCTTGAAGTCACGATAAATAACAGGGCTTTCAGCACCATGCAAGAAAGCCAGTCCTTTTGCGGCACCAATTGCAATCTTCAACCTCGTCGCCCATGGCAGTGAAATCGACAGCCCTGTTTGGAATTAAAATTCATGAATAATTCAGCAAACAACAAATATGCATACGTAAACATTCAAAAATTGATAATTTTTGCCCCTATTTTTGATTGAAGATTTCAATTTGTCCTTCCTTTTACATGGGTAGGTAAATGAAAAATAACACGATAAAGAGATGTTACTTTTGAATAAGTGATTCTCCAAGCTGCCCCGAGGCATGAACTCGTATACAAGCAAACGCTCTTCATCTTCGCAGCAGTAGCCAATTAACTTCACCAAATTTGGGTGCCTTAGTTGCCCAAGAAATATCACTTCCGCCTTCAAACATAAATTTTCTCATAATTAGTATGCACGCATGTTATGTTTTGCGGACGCATGCTACGATATAAATACAATATACAACAGTATAAATATAACTTAAATACGATAATACACGATAACATATATATTTTTAAATTTTTTTTACATGAATAGTGTTTGACGCAGAATCGTCCACCGATCTATAGCATGTCATGGGAGTATTTTTATGAGGCATTATTACAAGATGATAATATAAAATATGCAGAGAATTTTTAGGTTTCCACCATTCAAAAACTATTAATTTCTTATTATATAATACAAAAGTCAAAAGTTAATTATTCGAATATCTTGAACGATAAATGCCCTTTTAAAGTAATCACTCGAGGACAATTCATATAGACAAACGACACACTATTAATTAAATTGTAGCTCACCATAAAGCTCTTTTTGATAGCAACATATAATATTTAAAACCATAAAGTCCTTCAACAAGAACCAAGCATAATTTATTTAACCAAAACAACCCAATTTCCCAATAATAAAACTTTCCATCAAGAAGAAAACCAGAAACTGTACAACGAAAGAATCAGAAAACATGAAGTAACAAAAAAATAAAATCAATTAAACATGAAACTGACTCCAACGCATGTGAATGAACGAAATAAGAGATAAAACAAATAGTTGAAATAGAAAATCCGACACTTATAGGGGGCATGATTACTACTCATCACAAAAGTAAAGAATTATGCCAAAATCCGGGAGGGGGCGGTCGGCCCCATCCGACCTTAGGCTAAAATGCAGCACGCAAAACACCCTAAAAAAAAATTACAAATAAACCCACACAAACACACTTACAAGCCATTCACGGTGTCCTTGCAGCCCTTCAATATCAAGAAGCTTAACCGCCACAGGCTGAGCCTTCAACCCCTGCCTCAAATTCTCATCAACATATCCCTTATGCACCCTCCCAAACCCTCCTTCCCCGAGCAAGAAGTTGCTCGAGAAATTCTGCGTCACGCCCCGCAACTCCCACAGCTGAAAATCATACAAATCCCCCCCAAACGACTGCGCTAGATCCTCGTTGATCCGTGTTGAACTCGAACCCAAACTGCTCACTTCCGAGAAAGTAGACAGCTTTCGAAACGAACCTGCCAATGGAGCGCTGCTTACATTCTTCGTGAACTCGGATTTTGAGGGCCGGCAACGGCTGAAGTTGCCGAAAACGGTGTGATCGTCTGAGGAACAACAGTACTTTGCTGTTAGAGGCCGCCATGGCTGCTGTTGCTGATGTTTCTTGGTTTTGGGGTCCTTCATAGTGTGTGTGTGTGTTTGTTTTGAGGGCTTTGGTCCTGTATTATAGGTGAAGGGTTTGGTTAATTTGATGCAATTAAATTAGGTTTATTAATTTTTGTTGGGATTTTTTTTTGGGTGTGTGGTTATCCACATTGCAAGAAATGTGTAAGGGGTGGTTTGTGTTATTTTGTTTCTTTGAAAGCAAAATAATGAGAATAATTTGGGGGAGTAAGACATTCTTTCTTTAACTGCTCCAACCACTCTACTAAGCAAGGGAGTTTATTTATTTAAGTTTGTTCTAATCTTTGGTTTATGATTTCTTTATTGCATGGGAATGTCTTCATGCAGAAAAAGTTGGTCATGGTGGTGTTTCGGGCAAGTGTCAGCTTTGGCGACTTTGTCACATAATTACAAAGATGTATAATTGAGAAAAAGAATTGATGTTTATTGTGTGTAACACAAGAGAATAATATCTTGTATGTCAAAGGGGTGAGATGTATGAATATTGGGTACTTTTCATTCATGTCATTATAATTACGAAAAAAATAAAGATACAATGATACAGATACGATAAAATACAAATATAGGAATATAATTTCTTTTTTAATTTTCACGTAAAAAGTATCGGATATGATGTACGACACAACACGAAAGGTCAATTTTTTAATAAGAATATATTTTGTCATTGGATTAAGTCGTCATTATTGTTGTGTAGCACTTTAAGCAAAATATAGTTATGGTAACAATGTGGGCACTCACCTGAGGGTCAGCATGGATGTACTTGATTAGTACAAACAAACCACTCACATCCACAGTTTTCTCAACGAATTATATTTCTTTCTTGCCTATCCCATCTTTTAATTACATCATTATTAAATTACCCAAAAAGTATATATAATATTTATGCATCATTATTTTTGGAACTTTGCTCTATATTTACACCTTACGAATTAATATCTGGGAGTTGTTGCAACAGTGAGGCAATGGCTGACGCTTATAGTTGTATTTTCCTGCTCCATCACAACCACCATCCCTTGGATGCTCGAATTGCTCTAGTTTCCATTTATATATAAACATAATACCATATATGTATACAATACTGCGACATATTAATTTTATTTGAAATTTTATATGTATTTAATATGTTTGGTATAATAATGATCTATTAGATTATAAGTGATGTACTTTATCTAATTTTGTAAGAATTTGAGGGTTCAAAACATATTTGTTGAAAAAACCATTAGTGAGATCAGATACTTGTGCTTTGAAAAAAAAAAAGTTTTGTTTTCAGTTTTTTGATATGCAATTATTGTTTGTAGGAAAAAATTTTACTCCTTAATTATTCTACCCTATTCATATGGAACTTCACTCAACTAAATTTTTGCATTTGGTTTTTGTATTATACTTGCTAATTGATTTATCATTATGTAAATTTCTAACTTAATACATTTCATATCACACCATAAACCAGATATTACAAACGAACATATATAAGCAGGAACAATTCTTTTTTTTTTTTTTTTTTTTTGAGTAATATTTGGCTAACCAAATCGAATCCATGCTAAAATTATGGATAAACGCATTAGAATCATGAAGTGAAAATAGAAATATTTTGTAATAGTTAACCAAGTATCTTTTGAGTCACATCAAACACGATTGTGTGTATCCGTGATCTCTTCAAGTGTGGAAAAGTCTGATATCTTTGCAAAAAAGGACATATATTTGTAAGTAAATTGTAACAATAGTTGCAAATAAAGATGATAAGCTTTCATGTTTTAGTTTTCAACTGAATGAGCTAGATTGTAGAAGGCTGGGAAATATTATAATATAATTCAACTGAATAGGGAAGTTTACAAAGTTTCAAAAGTAACTTATATCTCTGATGGAGTCCCACCATCTAGAACACGTGGTTAGACTCGTAGATAAAATATAACAGGTCGAGTTCAGGAGCTCGTAAATTGGCGAGCTTCCAACCAAGGTGGCAAGACGTCCAAGAGCAGTAGGAGGTCTTCATATGACAGGACTCTGTTTAGGTGATAGTAGGAGAAAATTTAAAAAATACGGGTAAATAAAAAAAAAAAAGAGGTTTCTCTATTAGAAAAGAAGGAGCCCCTCTCGAGCAAAGGACAAGCCAAAAAGATGGTAAACATAAAGAGATTGGGATTCGAAAACTACTCATCCATCTCCATTAACGAAATTTACAGGGCACATTAGAATTGGGACTATAAATTCCAAATCACTAAATTGAGAATAATATTAAGACATAATAGAAAGTTTTATTTTGCCCTAAAATATTTAAGGGTAAAATAATAAAATCATGCAGGCGCCAGACCCAGATTCATTTCGGTAATAAACCTAGACAAATTAAGAGCTTTTGTTTGAGCCCGGGTCTGAGTCTATATCACTATATTACGAGTCATGACCCAAATAGTTAGGCGTAATTTCCTAATTTTTTTTTTGGTCGAACAATTTTTTTTTGGTCGAACGTAATTTCCTAATTGTATAAGCTATACTCTGTATCTTGACATATGTTTTTGTAAGCTGCCAACGGATATTAATAATTTCGTAATGACTATATTAAAAATATACATTTATATAGTCAACAAAGATAGATTTAAGTGGTTCGAGGGTTGTTTTTTGAAAGCAATATCCTGGGTTCAAATTCCTCTGATCATCACTTGGGCGTGCGAGTGTTAAAACAACAAAAATACACGTTTATATAAAACATAAGCAACAAATATTTGATATCAAATTATTAAAATTATACTGTACATTTGGATTATATCCACATTTTATTTTATAATTTATACATATTAGAGGCACACATGACGAACTTCGTCAAACATCAAAATTTCCGGTGGAAATCAGACCCAGTTTGTAATTATTTTCCTCAAATTTATGAAATATAGTTGCATGAGTAAGAAAACTGATTACATAACCAATTTTGTCTTTTTTGTATAAAACTAATTAGAAAAAGAAAAAAATCCTATTAAATTAAAATAGAACAATCGCCGTAAACAAATTGTTGTACTCGATACGATTGCTGTAAACAAAATGTATTATAAATTGATCTAAAGATACTAATAATGGAAAATTCTTTTCTAACCGTCCGTAAAAAATAGATTTTTATATAGACAAATCACAACCATTAAATTAGTATCATTAGATTAGTGATTATCTTAGCTGCAATATTTGATTAGTAGTTATTATGTTTATAGTTTTTTATCTTTATTTTTTATTTAATTTATTTATAATTTATCTTTAAATTCTTAAAAATTATATTTTTGAATCTTTTATTTTTTCAACTTAGTCTTTTAAAACCATTTTCGTTGTTTATCTCCAATATAGATGGTTTTACTATTTGATTGTACATCTTCCATCTGAAAAATTAATTAAAGAAAACCAAGAAAAAATTAAAGTGTGGATGGGAAAATATAAATATTTTATAATATAAAGTTATTTTATAATATTAAATTTAGTTTTCGAAGCAATACTTATTCACATAATGTGTTGGTTCTTCTTAATAACTTTTAAGTATGAACTTAGAGAAAAAAATAAAAAAAAAAGGAAAAGGAAAAGGAAAAGAGGAGAAAAAAAAATTAAACACACGATGGTTTTTCTTAATAGCTTTTAAGTATCAACTTTTTAGAGAGAAACAAAAAAGAAAAGAATAAGAAAAGAGGAATAAGAGAAAAACACGAAGTTTATTATATGATTTATTTTTTTAGAAGTAAGAAGTTCATGATATGATTTATACATGTATATCAAATGTAAATTGTTTTTTTTAAATATTTTTAAAGTTCTAAATTTATTAGGGTGTTTATAATAATATTAATACTTAAATTTCTAATTTGTATAAATCATTATTTATCAGAGAAGATAAAGAAGGTAATTAATTGTTTGTGAAAATTTCGCACACGCTTGTGATATAAGCAGAGTCCAATAATAATAATAACAATAAATACTGAACTAGTTGGAGAGACCCACGAGTTTGAAAGAGTTTTTTTTCATTTAAAAAAGAGCACTTTGGAATAGTGGCCTTCCAATAGGGGTGGGATCGGGACGGAGAGTTCGGAGTTGGGGAATTCGGGATCGGGATGAAATTTTGAGTGCTCGATCCCGTCTCGAAAAAGTCGGGTACCCGACTAGTCGGGGAGTTCGGGATTCGGGACGGGATCGGGATTGGGGAGCCCGACTGATATTATATATATATATTATATATTATACTTTATTTAGTACTGGAGTGGTTAATGGGCTTCTTGTAATGGACTAATTTTCACTATGGGCTGTAGCCTGCATATCAATTATCAGTTCTGTTATCATATGCTTTATGCTTTTAGCTAATAATAATAATAATAATAATAATAATAATAATAATAATAATAATAATAGCATTCGGCCATTAGCTGTCGACATTGAAACTCCCAGATTCTGAAATCAGGCCAAAATAATTCACAATTAAAACCCAGCTCAAAGCTCAAAATTAGGCCCGTAGGTTGGGGGCGACGGCCTAGTGGCTGCCGGAACAGGAGCTGGAAGGCCAAAACTCGCCGGAGTTAGCAGCGTTGTCGTGAGGGGCGGCGGCTGTGAGCTATCAACTATGGCTAGCGTGGGCTGGGGATGGCGTGGTGAGGACATTTGTGGTGGTGGGCTGGTGCCTGCCGAAACGAAGGAGAGTCGCGAGAGTGATTGAGTGAGATGAGAGAACAGAGTTGCAGAAACTCTCAAATCGAAACGCAAAAGGCAAAGTGTAAGTGTGCGTCCAAACTCAAATCTAAGAAATAAGAAGGGATAATCTTTGTTTTCTCCCAAAGTAAAATTTGTATCGCTCTCAATTTCCAAATTTTTAGAAAGTCCCTACTAACTCTCCAAGTGAAACTTTAAATCTTTAGTCACTCCCTAATGGCCTAAATTGACTGATTTACCCTCCATTCCATTATTAATATTATTATTATATATCAATTCATCCCAATATTCATTTTTCATTGCATTTTTTTATTTATATTTCTCTTCTTCTTCTTCATTAATTGGGGATTACTTCACAGACAACGAAAACCACCGAAAAACAGGGGATATCGGTGGGGAAGAAGAAGGTGAGTTAGCCGGCGCTGAATTAAAGATTTTTTCAGTGGGCTTCCGTTGACGACTCCAAAAATCTACAAGGGTTTTCTGAAAATGAAGACGAACTTCAAGAACAGCCCCAACCAATTCGCCGGTGCCAAATTGAAGATAATCCCAGTGAAATTCGCCGACGGAAAAGACTGAGGCTCCTTCCAAAACTGGGCCAAAACAAGTACAGATCAAAGCTTCAAATAAAGTTGTCTCCTTTCAAGTAAAGTATAATTGATCATTTAATTTCAATTTCAATTTGCTGGAATCTGTCCGAATCTGAATCAGAATCGAAATTGCAGACTTCTCCGTCTGTGATTTTGATATGCAATTAAAGATGTAAACTTTATTTAAATCGTTGCCATTGTTGTCAATCTTGATTCTCGCCTACACAATCCCGTCAATTGTCTTGAATTCTTCTTCAACCTCTTCCACCATGCACACCAACAACTGGGCCGTCCTTGTCTGCACCTCCCGCTTCTGGTATTGTACTTTCCCAATTATCCGCATTTTTACTCAATTTGTAGAATTTGGGCTGCCACTTGTTTCGCGCTTTTGGTTTCCGGTTGAAGTAATTGCAGCGAATTTGAATGCTGCTAATAAAGTATTAAGTTAGGCAGTGATTGTGTTATGCCGGAATTAGGGAGTTTGGATTGGCCCCGGAAAAGACGGAGCTCAGTGTAATTGGCCCCTTGAATCATAATTTTTCATGTTCTGCATTTGTATTAGCTTGTACACTTTGTGAACACATCTGTAGTTTAGTTTGTTGGACTTTATTTGTGTTATCTGGTGTTTGTTGTACAATCATAATTTTTCTTTCATTTGTGCTACCTGCTGTGTGTTGGAATGGTACTTGAATTAATACATGATACCTGATTCTGGCGTTTGGGTACGTCATATGGACAGTTAAGTACGTGATTCTAGCATCTGGGTACGTGATACTTTGTGATGTTGTCTTTGACAGAAATGGCTACCCTTCAAACTCGATGTTCTCATGTGGTATTTTGCAATGAAATGGAACATATTAAGGTTTTAATGAAGACTGAACATTAAAAAGCCATATCTTGATGTCCATTTGATTTCTTCATAAACATGTCCTTTGCATTTTCCTCAAATTCTAGAATCAAGTTGCTATTATCCAGGTATGATGTGGATTCCTCTACCTTTTCAGTAGGTGAAGATATTGTTGTCCCCTTCACGGAGAAATCTGATGTCGATGATTTTTGTAGGATGTATATCCTCTTTGTATTCTGTATTTTATTGTTCCCTGTCAGCTCCATGGTTGTGCCTCGAGGTTTAATTAGCTTTATGGATAACTTGTCTACAATTTGAGAGTTTTCTTGGGGGATAGCTGTGCAAATGAACAAACTGAGTTGGTTTGTTGTTTTTGAAGGGTTGTAATTTTTGTTGTTTGCCCTTGAAACCTTAGTAATGTAGTATTGTAGTGTTAGTATTGAACTTTGGTAATGTTAGTATTGAAGTAATTATGTGCATTGATATGTGGATGTATGAAATTCTGGTGTTTGTTGGAATGGTACTTGAATTAATACGTGATACCTGATTCTGGCATTTGGGTACGTCATATGGACAATTAAGTACGTGATTCTAGCATCTGTATACAACATTTGGATAAATTTGTACAAATTGAAAAAAATTATATAATTCACTCGCCTGGGTACAACATTTCTAGCATCTGTGTACAACATTTCTCCAAATTTGTACATTTCAACAAAAGTTGTGTAATTCACTCTCCTACGTACTTTCGATGAATTTATACAATATATGGACGATTAAGTACGTGATTCTAGTACTTTTATAAACTTGTGTTTGTTTTATTGAAATGTTTCTTGATTTAATACGTTATACGTGATTCTTGTATCTGGGTACGTCATATGGAAACTTAAGTACGTGATTCT
>JBBMKE010000002.1:2943685-2995419 GCA_037834125.1 Lippia alba | reverse complement strand
CCCCGGATAGCCGCTTGTACTAAACTCCTGGGCCCGTGATCATACATGCCTCGCCAACAATCATTAGGTGGGGATCAGTAAGGAAAAGGCTTAACATGAAATCAATGACTCTTATAAAGACTTGATATATAGATATACGTATTTCTTTGGCTTAAAACTTACACATTGAGATATATCGGGTCGATATAACTAATAGAAGAGAAACCCACCTGTTACACCTTACCAACAATACCAAGAAGACAAGAAGACACGTCCTATGAACCCGGCGAGTCTCCACCCTGGAGAAAACTGTACAAGAGACAATGCGACACACTCATGAGACTCAAAATGACCAAATATGACGCTCGGCAATGCTATGACATGATCAGAGATGCATAAGAATTAATATCATGTCGTGAGAACGTTCATGTGTACAATAAATGCTCCTAAGGGCTCATATTTGATCATTCCATTCATAATTCATGCATTCGATTACATTCGAGCTCATAACCTTCATGAATCAATCTAATTCAAAGCATACCTTACCAATAACAATCATAATACATAATTCACCAAGTTCATAAGTCACATGATAGGTCACATTAAGCAATTAAGGTTCACCATTCATTACACCAAGCATTCTTTCGCACATTCGATCATCGGGTACGTATAAACACATAATTTCATGTATCACAACAATATGGATCATAATTCCCACATAATTAACAAATCGTACTCATATATATGTTAAGAACACATTGGGATCATGATAGGGGTGGGAGAGACTCAAACGAATGAAGAGAAGCACGAAAACGGAACGAGAAACAACAAAAAGGCAACAAAAAGAATTGCCCCGGCCGGGCAAAAATTGCCCCAGGCCGGGCAACCTTCTGTTGCAACAAAAACAAATTGCCCGACTCAGGGCAAATTTTGCCCTGGGTGGGCAATTCAACTGCCCCAAAACAGACAGATTGCCCGACCCAGGGCAAATTTTGCCCTGGCCGGGCAATTCTGCCCTGCGCGAAAAAAAAAAGGAAAGAACAACAAGGCAATCGGCCAAAAAGGGTTCCAATCATACTTAAACATTCCAAACTCAATCTAAACACTTCCATAAAGTCATAAACTCATATAATATCATATCAAGGCAACTAAAGGCATTCAAGAAACGAATTCCACGTTCAAATTCCAAATATTCAATCAAAAAGGGGCATGTACGCACTTTGGAGACAAGTTGGCGTGCAAGGGTGCTAAATGAACCAAATAACCACTTTCTTGGCATCAAGACCCTTAAACATAACTCATACTTCAACATACTACTCAAGCACAAAGAGTGGGATGAAGGGGATCAAGAATTCAAGGCCTTAAGCTAAGTGGAAACCATCGCTCATGCTAGGATTCATCCTTAGAACACATTTCTTGCACAAAAGGGGACATTAAACCAAATAATCATGCTATACTCTTCAAACCCAACAAGTTCATTAATGGCCAAACTTCACTCATGCAACTACTCAACAAGAAAACCATAAATGCTCCAAGGGTATGCACCCACAACCAATATATATGCATTTAACCCTCATGAATCCAACATATGCTCAAGAAATCCCAACACCCAATCAAACCCTTCAAGAACAACAAGACATATTCTCCCCCAATCACATACCTAGCAAGGCAAGTCCAAATAACCAAGAATAAACTTCAAGAGGCATCAAAGAAGCAAGAAAATCCCAACAAGATTCAAGGAAAGGCAAGAAATCATAGCATCTCCTAAACCCTTACTATTCACATATTTCTAATCATGCTTTAGCCATGGTGAATGCTTGCAATCCCCATCATATAATGAGCACAAGAATGAGTAGAGCCTAAATATGTAATTACCTTGAAGGATAAAGCAAGAAATTGGGGTGTCTTGAGCTTGGGATATGTAACAATGGAGGTTGGAGTTGCTTTCTTCCTTTCTTTTCTTTCTTGGTTGAAGAAGATGAAATATTTGGTGTGTGAGGGGAGAGAGAATCGGTGGTAGCTGATGAGGGAGGAGAAAGGGTGGTTCTCCAAGTGGGCTAGGGTGTGGGATAGGTTTCTAGGTGTGTCTCTAGGTACGAGGGTTAGGTACGCATACGTTGGGGCTTAATTTTGGTCGTTTTAGGGCGCAAAAAGGTTCGTTTCGGGTGAATGAATGCAACATAAATTTAAATAAATCCCCACACTCATGCCATAATTTAAAATACGCACATTGGTCATATAATCAAGTTCCAAGTTCGACACACGAAGAAACGAGCACGCGATCAATTAATTCAAACGCACGTAATTCATTCGATCAATTATTTCACTTATTTCACGTATTCACTTAAATCATTTAAATCACGTGGACAATTATTTCATATAATAACGAATTAAATCACATAATTACATAATTAAATGAATTTAAAACGTGTAATTAAGAACACATTAAACAAACCTAAGCCACAGAAAGATCGGGGCGTCACATGGAAACCTAACTACCAGCAAAAATCCTTCCACACAATCATTTATGAAGACAATAAGAGCAAGAAACCTCAATAAAACCAAGAGAAACAACAAGGAATCATGCAAGCTCATGAAATGCTTTAAAACCCTTCATATTCAATCTTATACCCAATCTCCCATCAAACCTTCATGATATCTTGCAAAGAGACACTTAAAAGAACAAGAATGAGATGCCATAACATAATCCAAAGTTACCTTTCAAGTTGAGGAAGAGATGAAGGTGTGTGATCAAGAAGAAGAAGGTGAATAGTGACTTGGAGATGGAGGGAAGATGGAGCTCGGTTTGCAGCCCTTTTTTCTCTAATATTTGGAGTATGAAATGTAATAAAAATAGTTTAGGCTGATGGGTTTTTAAGTTAGGGTCATGTGGACCCAAATTTGGCTCCATTTGGTTGAGAGATGAGAGAGTTATGGGTCTTTTATTCGGGTAGGGTCGGCTAGGCGGGTAAGTGTGTAGTGTTTGAGTTCCGGATGGCTTTTGGGTGGTTAAACGAGTTCGGGAACATGTAATGAACATATATTTTCACCCATAACACATAAAAGCACGTCATATTTGAAAATTACCGAAATCAGAAAACACGAAGCAAGGAAACGGCACACGATTTCAATACACATGCGCATAGAGTTCATTCATTCAAATATTTCATTCAAGTCACATTTCACTTAGTCCAATTACGTCACATTGACACGTATTTCATATAATAACAAATAATACACAAAATTACATAATTAAAGAATTTGAAAACGCGCAATTAAGGTCACACACATCATGCCTGTACGAACGAACGAACGAACGGGGCGTCACATATATCATATTATGTTATAATTATAAAAGTATTAGAAATTATCAACAAGTAATGAATGTAATGCATTTGTTATTATTCATTTTGTTTAGAGTAGATTAAAATTTGTTTAAATGATTAATAGTTCACTTTTTAGAATAATTTTCTAAGTTGAATCTCGTTTGAATGTGCATGTAAAAAAATAATTTAGAGTATAATTCTCTAAAAAATTTAAATTAAGGTGGATATTAAACTTCGGTTGTATAAAAAATGTTGAATTATTTTAAGGGACATGTGTCAGGGATGGTGGAGGATAAGATTCTATTATTATTATTACTTTAGCATTTAGCAATACAATGAGCGCAATTTCCGTGTGCCACGATAGCCAAAATATTTTGTCTAGTCAAATTTATAATTATTTAGTTGTTGAAATTTGCCAATAGTATGCTGCATGTATAATAATGTCGGCCTCTTATAAAACCCTTTTTAAGTATTTTATGTATAGAACTGACGTGTCGGTGCAACATTATCTATGTGACCAATCAAACATTTTATATGGATAATAGGACATAATAAAAAATTGCAAACCCCAAACTCCAAAGGTAAATCTCAATTATTAAGGATAGCAGTCATAGGACTTCGGACTTAGGAGTACTGAGTGGTAAAGTCGTCTGTACCAATATAAATTAGTGCAATCGAAAATTGTACTATAAGACTCGTAATCCGGTACATTTTATATATGTACAAATAATAAAATTATATTTATTTAAATCTATATTAAATTAAAATTTTTATATTAACACTTATTTTGTAATTAATTTAATATGATTAAAAAATAAAAATATAATGCAAAATAAAAATAAAAAATATGAGAAAATAATGAAAATATATAATAAAAAAACTAAAAGTAAATTGAGAGGGAAAAAAAAAGAAATTAAGAGATAAACTTAAATAATACAAATAGAGAGATGATAAAAAAAATAAAAAAATAAAAAATTTAAAGTTCAAAAGGCCATAACAGTTATTCTAAGGGTCTCACTTAATATAATAATATAGATGTCGAATTAAATAATTATAAAGCTGAGTCATGAAATTATGTCTAAGGGTCTCGCATAATTAGGGTTGATAATTGATAATGCTGTAAAAATATTAATCTAACCCATAATTATAAATATATGATGAATTCCAAACCCTTCATATTTTTCAGATTTATTGTATTTTGTCCTCTAACTTTTATCGCGTTGAGATTGTTCTTTAAAGTATAACTTTCAAAAATATTATACTTGATCCATTTTTGATGAAATTTTAGATAATATTTTGTCCAATTTATTTAGTAAAATTTTGGTGTAATTTCAATGACAAGTTTGTACAAATTAATTTTGAATATATTAATATTATACATCAAATTAAAATTCTCGATGCAAAGAAGACCAAAATAATTTTAAAATTAAAATCCAACAACCGACAAATGAGAAACAACTTTTTAAAGATGGTGCATGGTGGGTTGATAAATTTCGGAAGCTTCCGTAAGTCAATTAGGTTGAGTAAGATATAAACTTTGTTTGTGTTGGAACACGATTATAATAATCTTGACTTTTAAATCATCGTGACCGAGAAAAAATTAACCACCAAAATTTATTTTGAAAAAAATATTTTTTAAATTTTTTTTGGGAATAACCAAATGTTATATTTTAAATAGATTAAGCGAGCAGTCACAATGATTAAAGCTAGAATTAGCCCTAAATATATTTTCAAGATATAATTATTCTTATTTGGCTTAGAATAATTTGTAGGGGAGGGCGGTCCTTAAAAGCTTCAACCGCCGGCAACTAATGAATTTATAGCATCTTAGTTGGACGTTGACATTAGGCTGGACCTCATTAAAATATTTTCAGAATTATAACTGTTACAGTGTGTTCCAATAATTGTTCATTATTTGTCAAACTTCTATTATTTAGTGTTTATTAAAAATCAGTATAGATATATTATATAATGTAAGGTTATTGAGACTGTATATTCCCACTTTATTGATCTAATATATATGATTTCTTTTGTCCGAGAAACAGAAGAACATTTCACTCACTCATATTTTTCGTCAAATAAAAAACAAATTAAGAAGTTCAACGCTCTTATCACTAGCATTTAATACTAAAATGACTAAATTATAAAGAAATTAATTGTCTTCACGACGAACAACCGAGAATTCAACGATCACAATGTGGGATAGAGCCTCGCGGACGTCTACAATGAGGGTGCTAGTCTTTGAAAGATCAGCATCATTCTCTTGCAATTCGCAAATGATAATTAGAAATTTACTCTCCACCACAATTCTACTGAACCTAGCTCATAATACATGCTGATCTTGCTGCTTCAAGGACAACCATTGTTTCAACCACTTCAGGCGACATCCTCCCTTGGCGACAAAGACTAAGCCAATCAACACAGTTTCTCCCACAATCCCGAATTACCACTCCAACAAGCAGCCATTGTCCTAAAAAATATATGAAATTCTAATGCTGAGAAAAAATAAAATGATCTTAGCTGCCCTTTGACAATATTTAGGTTAACTAGTATTTATTTAGTTTTATTTATTCTAAAAACTAATTTATAAGATAAGGTTTGTTCAATTAAATAATAAATAATTTAATATTTAGTTGACGTTGGACAGTTTGATATATAATTACTCTTCTAATAGAAAGAAAAACTTCTTAGAAAATAGCAGCAGTTTAAATAAATCTGAAAAAGTTGACTTTGGAGAGTTTATTAATATTGTCACCTCTCATTAATTAGCCCATTTTGGGCGTTTGGTTTCTATGTTTGTGGTCACCTTTTGCCTTTTTTTTTTTTTTCAAAAACTCATCCACATTATCGAGACTTGAAAAATATTAAAAGTTCCAAACAAAAATATTAATGGCCATTGTAGCTTAATTTACCAACCATTAATGGATTAGGGTATATGTAATGACAGGTGGTTATGTTAATCACCGACAACTTGAAATTAAATAAGTTAAAAGACACAATTTTTAATGTATATGGATCTACGATCCACCATATTTTAAAAATATCATTTCGTCGTAATATACTTTAAAAAGTATTCAGATCGAATATTTATCTCATAATATATATAAAATTTATATATATTTAACGTATTTATTGTGAGCCTAACAAAAGACATCGATAACAAATCAAAAGCGAATAAAATACCTAAAAATAAAGTTAAATTTTATTGTATTTTAGATTAGAGAAATTTGTTATTTGCGTCATATAAAGTATCCATGCACTCGAAGTTTGGTATAATTTAACTTTTGGACCTTTAATTTATAGATTTTTAACATACTTGGTCCGATTTTTTACAGTTTGCTTGATTGCTTCTAACTTAACAGGTTTGTTTTAAAACTTTTGCAATTTTTAGTGATTTCCTGTTCACTGTTTAGCCGCTGGCCATGTCTAGTAAGACACGTCCAGGAAGTTGTTTTCTGACTGCCTGATGTGTCGGATTTTACAATTCCAAAACTTATGAATGAGTCTCTTGCAAATTGCAATTCATAATATTTTTTTGCATCTATTTATTTCAATGCGTATGCATCAAAAAGAAATGTACTTTTATTTTTCCTCAAATAAAGAGAATTAAAAATAATTCTCTTGAACCTCAACTTTCTTTTCCAAATTCTGATTTCATTTTCTATTCCTGAACATCACTCATCACATATCTAGTAAGTATGTGTATGTTATATGTTTGGTTTTAGGTGACAATTAGGTAAAATGTTGTTTCAAAGTCTTTTCACTTTTATCATCTAAGATGATGTCTCATGGTGGGTAAATTTATAATTGTAACAATATTTTGAAACTATGGAATGACATGTTTTAGGAATTTGATGCTATATATTATACAAATATTGTAGGCATGGAAATAATTTTACACTTTAATAGTTATTCAGACCATAATTTTATCCTTCTCTTTAGAATATTTCATATTAAATAAGAGAAATATTCCGCATTTTTTTTACCTCTGGTAAATATTTATTTTATAATAGTTATTTTCATGTCAAATATCTATGATGCGTGCTTAAGTGAATTAATCCCATAATTAATTGCATGATAATTGGAATTAAATTAAAGTAAAATGTTTACATTTTACGTGGAAATATGTCTTCAATAACCAATAAATTATATAATTTAGTTGTTTAGCATTAGGTTAAATCAACCCAAAGTTTCGTATATGAATTCTTTAAATCACAAGTTTCATCAATTAATAAAACTAAATACATATAATTGTCAGTTTAGCACAATATTGATTTAATTAAAAGTTCTGCATTTGAATTCTTGGAATAGCATGAATTCCATCAACTAATAAAACTTAAGATCTCATTCATCCGACTAAAAGCGAACTCGAACGCGAGCAATCAAAGTGTAATGGAAAGAAATCCCAACCACCATGTTTGAAAACTTAGTCATACCCAAAATTGGTTGATAATTTACCTTAATTTATAGTGAAAGTATATATACTTCTTCACTTAAAATCAAAACGTTCGAAAATATCTAATCATTCATCTTTCAAGCTGAAATATGAGATTCAGACTTATGTGACAAGCTAAGCCTCGAAAATATCACTAACGAAATACCACATTTCAAGACCTATTTACTTCGCCATTTAGACAAAAATGGAATTGTGATGTTGGGATCTTGGGTAGAGACGGTGATATTTTAGTAGGTAAGTTAACGCCCCAAATGGTGGACGAATCGTCGTATGCCCCCGAAGATCGATTGTTATGAGCCATATTCAGTGTTCGCCGTTCAGGTATCTACTTCAAAGAAACATCAATGCAACCATTGGAAAGACTCCAAATTGACAATTGAGCATGCATTTAAAGCATAACCACAACAAATAAATACAATTTAACTCAACTATTTAAAACTTCACCATCTTTAAGCTAATTCCCAACTAATCTTAGAAACAGCCAGGATGATGGGGGAAAATCTTGCCAAATTGCACCAACTTTTGACAAGAACTATTATCATCAGGCCCCCATGGTAGTTGGCACTGTTGTAATGGATAGGATTGTAGGAATGCTAATTTCCAATTGCCACAATAAAAAATGTATAGCAATGGAAAACGACATATAGATATATCTTAGTAGTAGATATGATCAATAATGCAAAAGGCAAAAGTGAATATGGGGGTAATTGTTGATTAATCACTAAAGTTTGGTGACATTTAGCCAAATAAATCATTATAAAAACTTGTAAATGGGACTTAACCGCTAAACTGGCTTAAAACTCTCTCGATCAATAATAGTTGTGTAATTAAAGTTCGAATATAAAACTTCTAATTAATCAAGTATAGTACGATCTGTTAAACTACCCGGGTAGTCGTATAGAATTAATGAAAACTTCAGTTCAAAGCTTCAACTATGTTCGGTTGGATTCAAATCCATTACGGCCCAATTCAAATTTGTGATCCATTTTTCAACTGTATGAAGTATTTAGGGCCTATGCATAACAATATAACATCCTACATTATCCCATTGTCGCATAAGTTTATTTTGGGTTATTACGGGCCAATTATTTGTGTTCCATGGAGATGCCCATTTTCAAGTTTTTGGTCTTCGTAATCAACTTGGGTAATTTTTTTTGGATCCATCAGATTTAAGTAAAAATTGAAAAAGAGAAAACAACAACAACAACAACAACATGATTCTTTTTCTTTAACTTGTTATCTGAAAAGAACGCATCTTGTGAGTTGGAGCACGGTCATTAAAAAGAAAAAAAAGGGGGGCCTTGGTTTGAGAGAAGCAAGTAAAAGTAACATAGTCATGTTGGCTAAGACGAATTGGCGCATCCTTCGGAATGAAGATACCACTTCAAACCGTGTGTTTCGTACGAAATACTTGTAAGGGGTAGACATCTTTAACCACATGAATCCAAAACTGAATAGCCCATGTACTTGGAAAGGCATAGCGAAGGATTCAAACGGTGGAGGCCAATATTAAATGACGGATTTGCGGGGGTGCGAACATACCACTATGGATAGAACATTGGCTCAGGGCAGAAATTATCGGGGACCGCGCGCATTTTGGGACTTCCTCATTGCAATGATTTGGAGCTTAGATCTTAGAATGAGTGATACTATTGGCTTGAATAGGACCTGGAATCGGGAGGCCCTCAAAACTCAACTCTCGTTGGAGCTTATAAGTGAAATTTGGTGTCTCCCCATTCCTTTTAGTGGGGGTTATGATACGCAAATTTGGATGGGAACACACAACGGAAATTTCACGTGCAAACCGACATACCACAACCTCATGCCTTCACAAATAACAGAACGGAGATGAATTTTGATCAATTATTGTCTTGATACTTGTTCTATTTGACTGCACAAATAACTTGATCCGTAATTGTTATGTTAGATGTACTTAAAAGTTATACATTATTGAAGGCTTACCTTCATGTTTGCTAGGTAGTGATTGCATGCATGATAACTTAAACAATCCAAGATTTTGAGTTTGTTGGTTAGGATCGGTATCCTTTTCATGATTAATATTATTGTAAGGTTAAATCTTAAGATCGTATCTTTAAGACTACTTTGTGATAAGAAGATGGTTAATGTTTGTATCATAATTATTGTAAAAATAAGAACGGATTAGGTGTGTAGAGCTTGTTACCACTATAATTGGTCTATCAAGAAATTAAAGTTGATTATTGCATCGATGATCGAATCAATGACATGAATTGTATGAACAACTTGGCTAGGATAAGCTATCTCTTAATCAGTTGATTTCCCCCCTCCCCCTCTCCCAGTTTTGAACCTTTCTTGTGGATCATTTACTTGGTTGTGCGCGGAATATAAAACTTGCTAATCCTCTCTGCTATACTTAATTTAATATTTATTTGGTAGCGAACGTTTTTATTTGGTGAATTCGACAAGGTGAATTCGACAATCATAATTGCACAGGAAACAAGTATGATTGAAGAAGAAGACAAATAAGAACAGAGCAGAGAAGAGAGAGAGAATAATTGAGGAAGGAATCAGATCTCATTCCAAAACTTGGCCAACACACAAGCCATCCCTACCCTTATATAGACTAAGTTTGCATACAAAGCTAAACAAGCCATTATGGCCAATCAAAACACAACAAAAGTACTTAAGTCTAATTAAGTAAACGTAATAAATAAAATAAGTAAGACATTTAACAACTCTTCAGAGCCAAATGTGAGCTTCCCAAAACAACGCCGTCTTTAGTTAAAGAGTCGCTTTAAAGTTTTGGAAAATGTAATCTCTGCAATTCCTTTCTTCATCACCTCCAAGTCGCCATGCACATGTTGTCCATCCTTCTTCATACTCTGCTGCATAACAGTTGAGTGGCCATGGCAATTTACTTGCCAAATCTATGGGGCATGACCAACATTTCGAAGACACATATCGCTACAATTGGGAATGTAGTTCTTGTGTGAATGTTGAATACATTTTGAGGAATTGCTCCAGTTCGGTTAAGGTGTGGATACAAGTGGTTGAGCCAAGAGAATGGAGGCGATTTATGGAAATCGAGGACCGAATTAGCTTGGGAAAGCTTTTAACCTTAACTTGGGGAATAAGTTGGACGCTATATATGACTGGGGAATAATCTTAGTTGCTACTTCTTGAAATCTCTGGAAGGCGTGAAATGAAAGGCCTTGGCTGACATTGCATTAGATAAGGAGCTTAGAAGATGATTTACATCAGACGATAAAGCCATGCAATAAGAGGTTTACTCAAGCTAAACTGAACCTTCCTTGAGTTGCGCCGCCTCCAGGTTGGGTTAAGCTCAATTCGGATGACACTTTGTATCGACACGATAAGAGGACCGCTACGGGAGGTTTGATTAGGGACAACATGGGTAGTTGGTTGCTTGGTTATGCATTGAAACTGGGGCATGTTTCTATTACGATGGTAGAGTTGTTGGGGTTGAGAGGGGTTACGCCTTGCTTGGGATCGTCGATACGAAAAAGCAAAGGTTGAAATTGATTTAGAGGTAGTCGAGAAGCTCATCAACTAGGAAAATGTTGAGGTCCACCCTTGACCCTTTTCTGAAACTTGGTCATAGATTGTCGGAGGTTTCTAAGGATATCTTGGGATGTGAAACTGAGTCATGTGTCAAGCACATGTAATGCAAGTGTAGATAGATTGACGAAGTTGAGACATGATATTGTTCAAGATGTTGTGTGGGATAACTCCTCTTTTGTCCTAACCCCCGCGTGGGTCGAGCTCGTAAAAATGTTCAAATTATCACCTGGTCATGCAGGTGTTAACACATGACTCATTTTTTATCGGAAATTGTTATTTCGTCGGAATGTTAACATCTAAATGACCGAAATGGTAATTTATTTTTTTTTTACAAAATATAGATGACTATTTGAAATATTTAAAATTTCAGATATCGAACAGTCATAGAACATGGGATAAGTTGTTTTTTCCTAAGTTAAAAAATTATTAAAATGAATTAAAAAAATGTAAAGGTTTATAACAATTTATAGAGCCCCTCAACTCTACCCTTGACTGCGGTTTACCGCAAAATCGCAAAACCGACTCAACTTTTTCTTTTTTCTCTTCATATTTCTTTACTAAACTAATGTACAGCACACGAAGAAAATGAAATGTAAGGTAGTTATATGTCACACTCATTGAGTAAAATACAAAAAAAAATAATTCTCAACTTTT
This sequence comes from Lippia alba, assembly GCA_037834125.1. NCBI lineage: Eukaryota > Viridiplantae > Streptophyta > Magnoliopsida > Lamiales > Verbenaceae > Lippia > Lippia alba. The sequence goes on along the minus strand of JBBMKE010000002.1, from coordinate 2,983,443 downwards.
TGAACTTCCACATAGTAATGTTGGTCGGCCAAATTTGAGGGGTGTGGGTGCCCCCATACAGTATGACCCACCTAACTTATACACTACCACAACTTCAATAAATACAAGCTTTTAAATACAAACCAAACTTTCAACTAAATTGTTAATGATAAAACCTAAAAAAGGGCTTAAATTGCACTCTACAAAAAGTAGGAACCAATAACGATGAGATCATGAAATAGCGAAGGTCACGTGGAAGGCACGTGCCCCAATTCTTAAAACGACCAAATAGAAGAAAGAAACTTTACACAGCCATAAAGACAACTTTTTTACCACAAATTATGCCCTGAAATTCTCTTCTTTTTGCTTGGACAAAAGTATTTGTGCAATCTTTGCTGGCATTGTGGGGTAGTTGAATTACTACTCTCACTTTCACCGACACCAGCCCACATACTTTACTTTTCTTGTCCCTAAATTTGTTTTTGTATTACGAAAAATCAAGAACAGCCCATGACTTTTCGTCTATCATTGATTGAATCCCAGTTCCTTAGTTTCTTTGCTTCTGTGTGTGTGTTTTATTCTTGAGGTTTGAAGATTAGGGTGATAGAGGGGAAGCTTGTTGATGTTGTTTTGCAGCTATGGAGGCTATAAAGAAACAAGCCAGTAAGTTGAGGGAACAAGTGGCGAGGCAGCAGCAGGTAATATTTTGGAAAAGATTTTTGTGTTATATTGATTGGAAATGATTGATCTTGACGAAGTTTTGTTGGGTTAGAATCTTGGGCTTGATCATGTTGTTCTGTGAACATAATTTCCTCTTAGCAAAAAGAAGTGGGGCTTGGAAATTTGTTTATTATTCCTGTATATAATTGGAGGAGAATTGAAGGGTTCAAGAAATTTGGATGCAAAGAGTTTCCCTTGCTTTATGATGAATGACTGAGAATGCTAAAAAAGACTGAAATATTTATTTATTTATTGGAAATTTTAATTTTAGGCATAAACCCCTCCAACTGTTGGTATCAAAGTTTGCACCTTTAATCTAATTCTGTTCAAAATTTTATGTTTGCAAGACAAAAGCAGTACTAAAGAGCATAAATGCTGCCATGTTTTATTTTTCTGTTATAGTTTGGTAAAGATTTGTGTGTGCATTTTGCTGTCAGGTAATCCTTAGACAGCTGGGGCAGTTAGGTCATGGAGGAGTAATGATTGATGAAGCTGATATGCAACTTCATCAGCAACTTCAGAATTTATACAAATCCACGAGGGCGGCAAAGGTATAGTTATCTGTCTCGTTTTATTTTGGGTCGTGTCGAAATGGTCTCAAAATCTAATGAACTGTTTTATATAACCTCAGCAGTCACATTTAAGGAGCTTTTTGTTGCACAGCATTTCCAGAGAGATATCGTTCGTGGGTTAGAAGGATACATTTCGACGAGCAAGAAACAAATGGAGATTGGTGCGTTGTCTTCTTTTGCTTGTTTTTCTCTTAAGTTCTGATGAGTGGAACTGATTAATGATAAATTTTGTACTTTAATATGTAGCTAGAAAATTGGCTGAAGATTGTTGCAAGTTTGGTATTGAGAATCAAGATTCCGATTCTTCCCTTGCCAGAGTTGCGGCTGAGTTTGGTACCTCGCATGTCGCCATGGAAGATCAGAGGGAAACAATGCTTGGGAATCTAAGTTATCAAGTAAAGTAGTCTGCTCATGTTGAAGTTAAATAGCTTATATGAAAAGGAGCATAATCTTCATAAGCTTGTGCTATAAAGGAATTTTTTAACTGTAGGTTTCCGAGCCACTTCGTGCGCTGGTGCATGGTGCTCCTCTAGAAGATGCTCGTCATTTAACTCAACGTTACGACAGAATGCGCCAGGAGTTTGAAATTCAGGTCGTGTATTCTTGTGTCTTTTAGGGAACTTCATTTTTTTGGAACTTAATGTTGGTTGCTAAAAAATTATGCTCTTTTTGTTGTTTAGGCAGCTGAAGTAATAAGACGGCAATCAAAGTCGAGAGATATTTCCGCTGAAAGTGCTTTAAAGCTTAAAAATGCTGAAAAGAAGTTGACAGATCTCAAGTCTTCAATGACGTCGCTTGGAAGAGAAGCTACTGCTGCTATGTTATCTGTAGAGGATCAGCAACAGGACACGACTTTCCAGAAGCTTCTCACTATGGTATCGATATTTTAATTCAATTTTTTTTGCTAAAATATTTTGTATTTAATCAGTTCCATGATATCTTCTATTTGCAGCTTCACACGAGGGTCTTACAAAGTTTTTTGCTGGCAGGTCGATGCTGAGAGATCTTATCATCGAAATGTTGTGGCTATTTTGGAGAAGCTGCATTCTGAGGTCTGTCAATCTATACCATTATGGCAACAGTTTTTCTGACTAGCTAAAAATGGTTTTTCATTTCCTTCTTTTTTTTTTGTGTGTGTGTGTGTTAAATTGGGACAATTAGACTTATATACCTTGTTTTAATAATGACTTCATTAAAACTCGTCGATCGACATGTAATATAACTCCTTAAACACATGTTATTTGTCATAAATACAAGTAAAATGTAGACCAGTATGTGTCTAAGTAAATATAGGATTATAAAAATTTTAAGATGACTTCATCAAAACTCATTGATCCAGATGTAATGTTAGTTACATGTAATGTTCTCGTAATTTCTCAAACGTCATGTAATGTAATCTCAGGTAATTTAAAGATGACAGGGGGAGTTTCCGTAATTTCTCAAACGTCATGTAATGTTTGTGTAATTAGATCAAACCTCAGGGTAACAACTCTTTAAGAATTTTAAGCATTGACATCATTCTCCATTTTGTGTTCCATCTCGATTGTTAGATGATTCTGGAGGAGCAAATGGAAGAGTCTTCCTTTCAATCCGAACTTTTTGCCAGAAACGATAATATTCAATCACCTAAGAGTGATATTGTTTCAGTTAGATCCCACGGTCAGGGTGCTGATAATGATAGAAGTGATACCTACTTCATTGCAAAGGTAAAACTCCTTTTGCAATACTTAGGACTTCACCATATGTTTTCTTTAGTGGAATTCTTCAATTTTCTTATGATGTTTCTCAGGTCATACACTCATTTGATGCGCAAGCTGATGGCGAGCTGAATCTTGAAGTTGATGATTATGTTGTAGTTCGACAGGTACCTGTATAATGCCTTTCTTAAGAGAAATGCGTAAAATAAAGTATTTACCCACTAAAAAGCTGGTGTTGTTACACTCTCTAAAAAAAAAAAGCATCTAAACATCAACTTTTTGCATTAACTTCGAGTTTTTATGTTATTTCCGTAAATAAATGGAAGTTCTTTTAGTGTTTTTCCTAACTTTCTCTTGTATTTATCCAAATGCTCACCTTTCTAGCTTTTGAATTTTTTCCCAAGAACTTTCGCTACTTTCGTGATCCCAACTTTTACAGCTTTAGCTTACCTTAATCTCTCAACTTCCCCAAAAGCAGAATCGTTTGCAAATATACTTTTGGTTTACACAATTTTAATTTCGTAGGTGTCGTCAAATGGATGGTCCGAAGGAGAATGCAGAGGTAAAGCTGGATGGTTTCCCTCTGCCTATGTAGAAAAGATAGACAAAATTCCAACAAGAAAACTATCTCAAGAGGATTGATTGATCTTCACCATATATACGATCCCATTCTTGTGAGTATGTGTACATTATCATTATACACGGTATACAACTTATTATACTGCTTACCGTATTAGGTATTACCGGTGTGTTGTACGATGTTTAAAACCTCCAAAATGCAAGTGCTTTTTGTCCTCCCAAAAGAACTATTCTTTCTTGTAAAGTACTCAGCCAAGTTTACTTATTATGTCATGTTTTGGCATGTTGAGATATTGCGTGTTTGTGATATATCATGACAGTAGTTTGTTTTGTATGGGACACTCGTGTTTTTGTGTGGTTTTACTTTGATTAGGTATGTTTATAGCAATCGTGATAATTTGCCATGCATCTGTAGCGGTCAAACACTAGTCTATATCGCGGGTTCGCCTTAATCAACAAGATTTGATGACATGCGAAATGTACGCTGGATAATTGTTGATAGATATATTAAGCAGAACTAAACTAGAAAAGTAAACGAGATATCAGATATGTGTATGGTCGTCGTGGATCATCCGTTTATGTTGATATCGATTCGCTTCGTTATTCGTTGATCCGATGACAATATATCATGCAACGGTATACTGATTATATTCAATTAGGTAAGTATATATTGTAGCAATTTGTAGCTTTCTGTAGTTTGTTTGCTTAAAAAAGAAAAGGTACGTACGTATATATTGTTGGGGAAAACAGAAGTTAGTACAATCGAAAGAATCGTAATTTGTCCTCCCAAAATCTGGTCACTCTTTCGAATTGTTCATTTGTTCTTCTCGACCAACTTTGCTTCATGATTAATCATCACAATATTAATAGTTTACACTCAATAGTGACAAATAAGTACACAAATTGTTTATTAACATTAATTTAAGTCTCATAAATGAGATGTTAATTTAAGTGGAAAATCATTTCCAATTCATTGTTTGGTATGATTTATTTAGTTAGAAAATAAATATACTCAAAAGGCAAGGTTTCGAGTTTAAATCTCTTTGATACGTGGGGGTGTGAGTTAAATATATATACTCAAAAGTCACAATTAAAGTAGTTATTTATATTATTGGACAATTTAACATCAAGTCGTTGTAGTATAGTGGTGAGTATTCCCGCCTGTCACGCGGGTGACCCGGGTTCGATCCCCGGCAACGGCGATTTTCCCTTTTTTTGTCAATTTTTTAAATACATATTTGTTCTCTCATTTAATCTCAAAAAATTCTGTTCTTTATTATATTTGTTCTGTCTTTATTAATTTTCTATATATAATTGTTGTCATTAATCAATTTTTGTTCAATGTTTGACAGTGGTAACATTTTCGGAAAATCACAACTTGAAAGTAGTAATCATTGTAAGAAATTCAACAAAACTACAAACACTTTTATTTAAGTCAATAAAGGTAGATAATTCGTAGTTGAAGCCTTATAGAATCATGAAATAAACGCTTTCTCTAAAACATGAAAAATGCCTCCAAAATCACATGAATTCGGATGGGAATATTATACAAGAATGTGACCAATAACAAAAGTACACGGATAAATTTTAACCATTTCATATACAATTGACTGAGAAAAATCACTAGAAAAGGAAGAGTAGAAAGACAAATCCAATGTAGGAACCTGATGGGGTGAGAACGAGTCGAGAGAGCATCACGAGCATATCCGACGACATGTTTGGCAGAAAGAATGAATAAATTGAAGTTGGAAACAAATTTAAGCAGACTTTCTACCATTTCCTGAGTGTGTGCTCTGTTCTGACTTCTGCGTTCAGCCAAACAATGCAGCAGATGATGATTTGAGGGATATATATATCTTTTGTTGTGACGAAAGTGACCTTAATCGGAGTTGGAGTCGTAGAAGTCACTGGGACAAGGGGTCATGACCTCAGATTCGAGTATTTGAACCACTCTGTGCATGGTGGGACGTTCCTCAGGACCTGAAGAAATACATTGAATGGCTATTGAAAGTAGGGCGTCGAGGGTCTCTGTTTGGACCCCTTCGCAGTGTTGATCAACTATTTCTCGTTGTCTTTTTTCTGAAACTAAATATTTCAACTGCAGCATGAAAAATAAATGTGTGACTCAAGGGGAGGGGATAGAAAAACATTAGAAAGACAAAATGCAAATGCTTGTTGTTTAGGAGCGTATAGCATAGAATTTTATTCAGTATTCCAAACTTGGGAGTTTATCCAATTTTATACGTCGGCTGATTAATTAGGGTCAGCTCACAACATTCAGCAGCTTCTAGGATTTTTTAAAATTTTAAAAACTTTTGTTTTCAAACACATCTGACTTTGCAACTAACCACATTCGACAATCTCCATAGTTAAGCATAAGAAAATGGAGGTGCACATGCAACAGCTCCCTGGAAGTAGCAGTGAAAACAATTTTTTTAATAGACAAAGAAGGGAAAGAAAAACCATACCCATCCAACAATGTTGAGGCCCTTCTCAATGAAGGACGCATCAGTAGGCCGCTTTCCGCTCACAATTTCAAGCATGAGAACTCCAAAGCTGTAAACATCAGTCTTCTCTGTAGCTCGTCCACTCTGCATATACTCTGCACAATATTGTCGAAGAATTCAGAAAAAAAAAAAAAGCTCATAGTGATGGTTATTTTTTTCATTTTGTATCCCACAAATTATGACAAATAAAAGGACCGTCTAGACATGAGAGTTCAAGTATACTATATTTTCCCAGTGATTTGCTCATTTGGCACATCTACTAGTCCTCCTTCAGGCAAATCAATATTATTCAAGATTGTATCTTGTCTTGCTTATATGAACATATATGTCACAGAACTCTCCGCTACCCTCCCTCTAGGAAAAAAAAAAAAAAAAAGAAACACCAAAAGAACAGATTACAGGAAGAAACCCAATGGACCACAGACATCAAGATATTAGAAACTCTTTCCATATTGAAGTCAATGACAATACATGCAATGCATTAATGAATTAACAAGCACCAATTTGCAGCAAATGAAGTCAATGGCAAAGAGACATACATGCAGAAAGCAGACAGACAAAAAGCAAAAAACTCGTAATACCAGGAGCTAGATATCCGAATGTGCCAGCAACAATTGTCGTGATGTGGGATTCCTCATCCCCCAATAATTTAGCCAATCCGAAGTCAGAAACTCGAGCATCAAAATTTCCATCAAGCAAAATGTTACTTGACTTGATGTCACGATGTATAATTCGAGGGGAACAATCATGATGCAAATAGGCAAGGCCTTTCGCAGCTCCCATAATAATATTCAAACGAGCCTCCCAATCTAGTTGCTCAGCTCTCCCTACATGGAAGATACATAATCTTTATCAGAAAACAAGTGATATAATACATTGGGCATTACAGATGAACACAAGCCAACCTAAATATTGAATGTCACAAGTCTCACTATCAAATGGAAGACAAGAAATAATGTTAATGATGCATGGGTTGCAAGATTGCCTCCAGTCACATTACTGGACAGAGGGACTAAATCACTGTGCTCTCATACAAATATTTTCTTATGGAGTATAAGATGGGAATTCAATATGAATCTGCATTACTACCAGAACAGAAGTACTAGCATATTTTTTCTAAAGGTGTTATTACATAGGTCACATGCCACTGCATAATTCAAGAAACGGTAATGCAAAACCTCAATTCAAATCCCTCACAAAACAATCCTACTGCTACTAATTTAGTAATATATCATTAGCAGAAATGGTATAAAAAGATATATGCATGGAAGACGCATTTATGCATGTTTTTTACTAGAGCTGGATTAAAAAATACAAAAAATAAGGAACTCTTAAGTAATCTTTAATAAATGAAATCGAAGAAAAGGAGTCCAAACCATGAAGAGCTTCATCCAGGCTGCCTCCAGACAGGAAATCATATATTAACAATTTTGATGTCGGGGAATTGCAATATCCTCGAAGGTTCACCAAGTATCTATGTTTGATGCTTCCAAGAATTTCAAGCTCCCTTTCAAAAAAACGATCAAAACCCTCATTTACCTTCACAATCCTTTTCAAAGCAAATACATTGCCATCATCCATGGCAAGCTTGTAAACTGTACCAAAGCCTCCAACACCAATTACATGCTCTTCATTTAAATTCTCCAGTTTCTTGATGATATCCTTTGAAGAGTAGGGAAGATCTCCGTGAAACATTACAATTGAGGCTCCTAAAGCAATATGAACATTTAGAATTTCAGTTGACAATATATTAAGATGAAACATGGCATGGAAATCAGATTAGAAATAATTTGAGAAAAAGAAGAAAGAATAAGGAGAAACTGCAAAAATTATTTATCATGCATTAATCAGATCTGCACCTCCACTGACATCCACAGCAAGGCCTTTGACATCATGTTTACCAAGCCTCTTATACAAGTAACAACCCCAGAAACACATAAGCGCAACTAGAAGCAACGCACCCACTGTGGCAAGTGCACTTACAAGAAGCCTCCCTGAATATTTTTTCTTGTTCTGGGCTGAAAACATGATTCAGAAGGAAAAATAGTAATGGAATCAGAACAGTGATAAAGCAAATACTGATGACGATCAAAAGGATTTAAATAGTCTTGTACACATTCTCTGCATAAATGCTACACACCATGATTAACTTACAAGAAAATCCAGAGCTGTGCTTTTTTCTACTGTATTATAATTTGCGAAACTGAGATAAAGGTGTTAATTATTGATGAAATACTCAGGGGAACGTTCAAAACATGGTTCAATTCAGCCAAAGACAAAATTCTCTGAATGTTAAATCATCTTGCTATTTATGTCTCACTATTTGTGAAACATCCATTTCAAGATTTTTGGTGTGATTGGCAATGTGTTCAATATCTAACAGGCATAGCAACTCACAATATACAGTCAATGAATTCTCATGTGCAAACTGTAATACCTGAATCAGAAGGCTGAGAGGACGCAGAAGAACCAGTATCATTACTCTTGCATTCTTGGGTTTGCTTGCCACACAACTCACGGTTGCCAACAAAACTGACAGGAGAAGCACGAAATCAGAATTTTCAAAGTATCAACTAAAGAACTCAAATTGAAAAGATAAAAAAGGGCAGGGACAAAAGAGAAAGCAGAACTATACGAAAAGCAAGGACTAATGGGAATAAAAAATATTCTGTATTCGGTATCAAAATATTAGTCACAGAAGCAATGGGAAGAAAAAAAGTATCACACTGGAAATGGCAACATATATGACTGAAGGAAACATAGCAACTTGCTAAAGTTTATGACTTACGAATCACTTTGGAAGTTTGCAAGAACACCATCAGAGGGGATTGGTCCCACCAGAAAATTTGTAGATACATTGCTTCAAATATCATAAAAGAATAAAAAATCAGGCCAAATAATAGAACACATGAGAAGCATGACAATGCAAACTAATAGGTCACTCACAAAGTTGTCAGCTTGCTTAAATTCCCAAGTGAAGCAGGAATGCTTCCACTGAGAGAGTTGCTTGAAAGATCCCTGAAGAATGCAGCATGTCAGTATCAGGAGTAGTTCAGTAAACATCCTAGATGTGGATCGCTAGGTATGATATTAAAATCATCAGATATAGTTGAAGATATTCAAACCCATTTGCCACATGAACAGGAGTCAACAGCAAAGACAAATACCAACGTGTTGTCAGACTCAACAACAGTATTACAGCAAGAACCTTAGTTCAAAAAATTTTAACGGATAGAATGTTGTTGTTCAAACCTCAGTATTCTTGTTCAAACCTCAGGAAATATAAAGCACTAACCATCAAGTCTTTAAATTTTACGCGGTTCTATAATTACACAGCCATACTTAATCCCATTTCAGTAACAGAACAAAATTTAGAGAGTTTTTCAGGACACATAGAGAATTAATTCACTCTTGAAATTCATGTGAAATATAAATTATTACTGAGAAAAATCTTATATGAGCGCCATGTTGCTCATGGAAGAATGTTTTGTCCCACCAGGGATTCAATTACCACAAAAATCCAATAATAGAGATGAAGTACTCATATATCAAACATATACAAAATGAAATTCAGAAATTTCAGCATAAATTTCTTACAGATTTTGCAGTTGGGAAAGTTTCCCCAATTCACTTGGAATAAATCCACTTAAGTAGTTACCCTGTAAATATCTGCATTAAATGGAAACAGAAGATTCACATGAAAAAACATGAAAGATTAACAGACTGATACATAAGGAAGACAAGGATATATAGTGAAGTAAAACAATCTGTAGTGATTCTCAAGCTTTTATGTTTGTCCATATATCAGCAATGAAATGGTGAATCGTACAAAAACAAGAAATCCTTCTCATACTTTGGAGGTTGAGAAATTATTCGTAACCTAATGAAAAATATGATGGGAAAAAATAAATGAGAAAATTAGCAACATCTGCCCATCAGGACTTAAGTCTGTCTAAACCTTTGCATATAATCCTGAGAAATTTAATAAACTTCCCCTATTCTTACTCTACAAATGATCAAAAGTTGGGGAGGTTGAACCTGAACCTAATGTTGATGCATTATAGATATAGGTGGACTACTTAGACATGTTAAAGCAATCACTACAAAATGAAAGTTATTCTGCTATATGTTTAATAATTTTCCTTTCTTTTTCCATTGTCAAAACTCCAATCCTAGCCTTAGCCGCCGCCACCATAGCAAGTAACTTATGCAGCATGAATTTTTCTGCAAGTCCTTACTAAATAAGCAGAGTAAAGGAAGATTTGGAATAAGATCATGTTTGAATACATCAAGTTGAAATGCCATGATTCAGATTTACCAGACTTAAAAAGTAGAATTTAAGCTGTAAGAAATTTAGTATCACTGGACAATAACCACTATATCTACTTACACTGATTGCAACTGTGTACAGTTCCCCAGATCTGCAGGGATTGATCCATATAGGTTGTTGTCATGAAGAGCTCTACAGAGAAGTATTTCAACTCAGCACAAGCACATGACTAAAGATCTGAAAGAAAAAGAAACAAAAGAAGCATACAGAAATTGCAGGCTCTCTAGCTTCCCGATATCTGGTGATATGGGTCCACTCAACTTGTGATTAGGGAGGCTCCTGCAGCATTAAAGGATAGCATCACATTAGCATTAAATCAATTGTAAATTTATTGGATAATTAGAAGGCCTGAAGTATAAGTTTGATACTGTTTTCCAACTCTACAAAATGGCATAATTACGTTTTCAAAGTTCATCCAGTGAACAAGCCAATAAAGTTAATGTTGAATGTGACATATGCAGGATTGAAGACAGTGAAGCATCTTGTGAAGTTCTGTAACTGTATCTCCAGATGTTTTATGAAATGCATGAACCTTGAAGCTTAGGGCAGCAGATAATCCATATACCGATCTTATCTTTAAAAAACATAAAATGGCAGATCAAGTAACATCACTTTGAAACCAAATATATTAATATGGATGCTTCAAAAGGCAATGATCATAGATGAACAGGGTGATCCCTTCAGGGCAAAGGGGAAAATACTTTTAAAAATGAAAAGGCTTTATTGTAGTTCCCAATTTTAAAACCAAGTAGAAAAGTGAAATGCATGAGCTCTGCAAGACTTTAATTCGCCTAGATGTATAAGGAACCTACAATGCCGTAACCCTATTGGACTTGAAGTCGCATTTTACTCCTTTCCACCGACATGGATATTCATCCTCTGGTCTCCACTGCCTTAGAACACCATCAGAATCAGTTATGACTGTCCTAAAGTTGACGAGAGCTTGACCTGTAAAGCAAAGCAAGGGGTAAGCAATCCTACTTTAAGATCAAACAAACATTTGTGGTGATTAGGATCTGCCTGCTCTTTAGGACTTTCCAATACATCTCAATGTTAAAAACGATCCAACGTGTTAAAAGGCAGAATGCCGACCAGGGTATGTAATATGATACAGCAGCTTAATCTGCTCGAGGGAATACCACTTTTAAATCAAATGCAATCTAAAATTCATCATGGTGTTAGAATTGTAAAGTTAAGTCAAGCTGATTACCCTGAGCAACTCTAATCCTAAATCTACATTAAGTCAAAATGAATATTTACAAGTAAAATCAACCAACATACCATCAGGACTGAGAGCTTCAGTTTCTTTTCTTAGACAGTAAAGCAATAGGATGCATAAAATCCACTGCTGAAAATTCACAGTGAAACTGCCCATTGTAGCTCACGTCAAGCGTAATAAGGTTAATACAAATCATGAGATGTGTGAAGCTGGACGATTACTCCAGCGGACAAGCAGAAATTAGTCGATCAAGCCATGGAGCGACCACTTTAAGAATGACAAGAAAGTACCTCCTGCAGAATAAAATTAGGCTGTTAGAACAGATTAATAACGAAGAAAATAAGAACTCTTGCACTGAATGGATATCTATGTCCCTGTTCAAATTAAACTACTTCAGTAATAATGCAGAAAGGGATTTACCCGTCAGAAAACTACTTCAACACAAGCCAAAGTCGCAACATGATTAAATTGTCAATTAGCAGAACAAGGTCATTCACTTGTTCAAGCGAACTTGAGAAATCACTAGGTAGTAGCTAAGTTAGTACAGTTGATCTTCTGAGAATGGGTCTGATCCACATGATGATGCACCAATCAGATCCAAGCAACTAAAATAACAGACTTTTGGTAACGGAATTTGACATGTTTGACAAACAATAACTCCAATGTTCGGAAAGAGAAACATCTATGACTAATTTCTTAATCATTCATCCGAGTACGAAATAAAATCTACAAAAATTCATGGCAAAGCACTCGATCACCTATACATAATACTGATTTCAGTTTCTAAAACCATAGGATTCATCACAACCGCCAGTTAACATTTCCGCAGAAGCTATAATCATCACTCGCAAAATCATCACTGACAAAAAAACAGTAAAAATAAGCACGCCAGTGCATGATTCAATGAAAGTAAAAGCTTTCCATCAGCTTAGGGACAAACCCAAGTGCCCATTCACATAGGATTAAACCAATAACTCTTTAACACCTCAATCCACACTTCAGCACATACCCACCGCTTCACTCCCCACGAAAACCACATTTCATCACCCCACCCCACCCCAGCCCCCACCATCAAAACCAAAACCCCAAAAACCACACCAATGTACAACACTCAGCAGCACAAAGTACAAGCTCCGAACTCAATTTCAGTCATCCCTAAACATTCCCCCAATTCCAGGCAATCGCAAGCCACAAACAATCCGCAAAACCCAAAATTCCAGAAACCCCCACCACAATGCTCGACAAATCAACACAAAACACAACTACAATACCTATGTATAGATTTGATCCGCGCAATTTCAGCTCAAGTAAGATGAACAACAAAGGGGGCCATGGAAATTGAGCGCCGAGCTGTAAAGTATATGGTAATGGGAACAAAAATTATCCTCCTCCAATTTCTCTCTCTAGAATTATATAGATGTACAAATATAGATACACCTATATATACAATATATATGTATATATCTGTGTGTGTAGTAGCAATGGAGTATAGTGATGGATTTGAGTGAAAGAGGTTTAGAGAGAGAGAGAGAGAGAATGAGGGGTTAGATGGTGGAATTAACAGGGTAATGAGTAGAGGTGAGCCAATCAGGTGAGTGGCTCTCGCACGTGAGAACACGACATGGGACACGTGCGACCGACGCGGTGGAGGAGATTAAGATTGAGATTGGGGTCGTCGCGATTTGCGTGACTATTTTGACTATTTTGCTTGCCTATACTGATTACCGGTATCTATATGGACTTCTTTTTTTCTTTTTAAGCTGTTACGAATTCTAGTGATGTGAAATGCAATTACTATATAAATTCTGGTAATGTAGAATACAATTATGTTCATGAAATTGCAATTTTGATATAGTGGGACGAGAAAGTAGATTTCTTAAACAAGATTTAGGGTGAGGGTTAAATATCTATGTTGCAGTAGATTCTAAATTCTATAATAAAATAGGGCTAATTTCGGATATCCTCTATTTTTTAAATTTTTTGCGTTTTGTGCTCTAACCTTTGAATTTGATGTGATTTACCTTATAACCTTCGAAAAATATTGCACTTTCTGGCAAAATTTTGGAAAATATTCTATCGGATATTTTGAAAAAAAAATTGGCGTGATTTATATGGTAAATTTGTACACATTAGTGTATATTATATATCAAATCGAAACCCTGAACATAAGAAAAATTAACGGTGGTTTTGAAATCAAAAGTTGACAATTGATGAAGTAAAAATCATTGTCCAAAGATGGTGAATGGAGGTAAAGCTTTACAAGCGAATTCTGAACGGCTTCTGATAATCAATTGGGCCAAATGGGGTAAGAGTTTTGTTCTTCTTGAATAGAGAAACATGATGGCGGTGTTATTGACTCTTAAGTAATTGTGATGGAGAAAAAATCAACTGTCAAAATTAATTTGGCCAAAATAATATAAAAGGAGTTAAGTGCGACATTTTGTAAATATTAGGGGGAAATCGCACGGATTTAAAGATTAAGAAACGAAATAAAAAAATCCAAATAATAAGGGTGTCCGTATTTTAACTCATAAAACTAATTTAACATATAATTAGAACAACACTCATATTTACGAAGAACTCCAATCCCTAATCGCAGACACCGAAAACAAATTCTTGAACTCATATATTTTTTTTTGCCAAAGAGATTTAAACCCGATAATTTATCTTCGAGAAACAGCCTCCCAACCACTTAGACCAACCCTTTATTAGCAAACTCATATATTATCCTGTATTCCCGTTGGTAAATACATATTTAGACTAATTTGATTACTATTTTGAATTTATAGGTGTTTTTCTTATATTTCAACTACTTTTACGGAAATGTATGTATTATTGGGATAATCCCTCAAAACTCCCCAAGTGGAAGGTAAAATTCCTGTTCACTCCCCAAAAAAAGTGAATTTTGTATAAAAATTCAAGAATCACGTATCCAAATCCCAAAAATGATGTATTCAGATCCCAAAATGATGTATTTGGGATCATTTGGCCCCAAATACATCATTTTGGGATTTGAATACATTATTTTTTGGATTTGGGTACGTGATTCTTGAATTTTTATACAACATTCACTGTTTTTTTGGAGTGAAGCGGAATTTTACTTTCCACTTGGGGAATTTTGAGGAATTATCCCTAATAATAATAATAGTTAATTTTATGTTTATATTTTGATTATTTCTAAAATAGTTTATGAAAATATTAGAATTAAAATATTTTAATTGAAAACTATTTAGTAATAAACTTGTGTAATATTATCGAGTGTTATGCTAGCTTAACTAAAAGTTTTATATTCGAGTCTTTGGATGCGTGACTACATTAGTAGATAGAGTTTTGCATCTTTGTGGTTTGATCCTAGAGCTCATAATCTTTCTATTGTATATAATGCACCCAAATTTAGTTATCCACATTGATGAATTTGTGTGCATTCCTTATTTTAAAATGACTTAAAATTTTAGTTCTTCGAAATGTCGAATTTATGCCCACTCTTCGCTTGAGACGAGTTACAATTTTTAAATTCACACATTTAAGAATAAAAAAATAAATTATTTTTTTGATTTAGCGTATAATCATTATAAATGATGGAATTAAGTAATTATTATAGATAATCAACTTGACATTTATCTTGAAATTGTACATAAATAAATTATATTGTATATAATAATTTAAAATGTTTTTTTATTAAATACTTTAAAACACTCCCGTATTCGCATTATGTGACATAGGCTAGAGCTACTCAACCAGTATAAATATGCTATATAAACAAAAATATAAAAAATATAACTCTTATGATTTATCTTAATTTTCATGATTTAATTCAATTCGTGAAATTTCCTGAACTCAAAACGAAATGCTTAAATTATAACTCTTCATTTCTCCAAATACATTAGAAATTTTGATAAAACAAAGGGGCCACTAGATGCGTGTTTCATAGTTTTAGGGACGAAAACTGGTAATAGACAGTAATAATGGGGACAAAGTGAAAATATTAGAAAGGTCCACACCAAACCCAACAAACATTAGGAAAATACGAAGATGGTGGAATTGTCGTTTTGGGCAGCTAAGGTCCTTGATAGACACGTCAGACCTTCCAAATTCATGGGGTTTTCCCCTGCCCTCTAAGTTTTGGGTCCCACTCCCTACATTGTCCTTTTCTTTCTTTCGCTTTTTTGGGTCACTGCTAATTAGAAACGATCTATTTTTATTCCTTTTTAACTCCCAACCTCATATATATAGTCTGTATAGAAACAAAAATTATGTATATATATATTTTTTACGAAATAACTATGAATAAAGAAAAACAATCAGTAAATATACATAAGATTCTATATGATTTATCAATTTTGCTAAGAGGTATTTTAATTTACAAAATAAAGAAATTATATTCTTTATTTTAATTCAGCAATCGAATCAAAATTTTAGTTTTGAAATCGAGATCCTTAATGATGGTTGTATAAAAGGTAGTATTTAACTTATTCAAACATTTGATATTATCTATTTTTATTGTTTGTTACTATTACATTTATTTTCCCTCCCTTATTAAGGTATAAACTAATAATTTAGCACACTTTATAAGTGTGCAAACAAAAAATTAAAATTCTAAATTTAAGAAGATCAAATTAGATTTCAAATTTAAAGAGATAACCAATAATCATTAAATATGTGAAAAGAATTAAGATTAAGGCTGAATTTACTTTAATAGATAGCAATCCTTCAAATTGTGGTCATAAAAGGTAATTATTTGGCTTAAAGTACCATTTTTTTTTATTTCAATAAAAAAAGTCATTTTTTATATAACTTATTTTGGTAACCCCTATACTTTTCTATATTAAGAATCATCTGCTAAGAGCATATTTTCATTTTTGCCACTCTTGTTTTCCATACTGATTCAGATATCACGATTTATTTCGGAATATGAGAGCTAAAGGCAGCAGAAAATATCAAGAGTCCATAAACCTTCAAACTTCTAATTAGTGGTGAAATTAATCCACTAATACATTCTTAAAAGCATCAAATTCATGTAAAATTAGAGTTGTTTACATCTGCACCCGCCTCCGAGATTGGATAATTACAACTTATATCTCCTTATATGAAAATATTACACAACCTATCCTTTTAAGTTTGAAAAATTACAAATGAATTCATTTTGTTTGGATTTTTTTTGCAAAATCATTCTTGAATTGACTATATCTCACAACTAATTAGTTTCTCACAATAATCCGCACATCATTTTCAAATGGCAGACAAGTAATTTATGAAATTTTTTGGAGGATCAACACATTATTTGTTTGCAAATTGATATTCATAATGTTTTTTCCCCCTCAATTAGCGGTGAAAAACTAATTAGTTGGTGAAATATAATCAATTCAAAAAAAAAGTGAAAAATCCTACCGGAATAGGTTTATTTGTAATTTTTCAAATTTCGAAGAGTAGGTTGCGTAATATTTTCATCTAAGAGGTATAAGTTGTAATTACCCAATATCACAAGTGGTGTAGATGTAAAAATACTCTATAAACTTAATTTTTTTTAAAAAAAAGCAAAAGGATAAACAAGAAAAAAATCTAAAATTTATCCAACACAACTCTCAAAAATTAAAAATAGAAGTTAAATAAAAATTTGCAAACAAATTCTTTCCACAGGAAAAAAAAAAGATAGAATAGGGAGAGAGAGAAAAATCTCCACTATCAGAAATAATACTGGTAATGTTAGCAACCACTTCAAAGTGAGATTATTTAGACATGGATATTCTATTCAAAACCGGGGCTCAAGGCAAAGGGCAAATATCTTTATTTTAGGTGGAATGGGTTGCTTTTTTAAAATTAAAATAAAATTAGAAAAATCAAAGAGATGGAAACAACAGTTTGAGAATCGCTAGCGTATTTTTTCAAATCAAATAAAATAAAAAAATGTTAAAAAGCAAAGGAGAGTCTAATAAATCAAATTTGGTCCACTCACTTTTTCTTTTTCCTTCTCAATTGAGGCTCTAGAAATTAAAGTTCCCCCGACATTCAAATCCAATGTTACATCTAAATGTACCAACAAAACCTATCCTAAACCAAAAATATCAGAAAATTCAAACCAAAAAAATAATATAACTGCACAACCTAAACAACAACAACGAAAGACAGAAGTGCAAGGGCAAACATCTCTTTAAATCTAAACAACGAAAGAAATGCAAGGCAACATTTCTTAAAATTCTTGCTCCTTCAGCTCGATGGAGAATTCGGGAGTCGTACCCAAAATTTTATGGCCGATGCCAAACACCTTCCAGCATATAATGCACTAGGACTCAATTTTGTTTATGTGCAAAATGGTGTTGTGAATGCGCCGACCTTGCATGTTCCTGAAAGTGGTCTTGCTGACATTGGGCAGCCTCTAAGACATGCATGAGCCTCCCGCTCCTCCAGCTCCCTATGTGCCCGAGCCTCCTGGTCTTCCAGCTCCCTACGTGCCTGTGCCACCAACTCCCTATTCATCCTTTAGATGGAGTTTCAATACGCTCCGCTAAGACATCTACGTTCAAAGGAAACCCTAGTACTGCTGAGAGGTCTCGTTCTGAGAAAACCCTAGCACTGCTAAGGGAATGAGAAAAGCACTAAGTTTTAATGAGACCAAAATATCAACCATAAGTTCGTCATCTTACCTAATATAATAAGAAAGTGTTAGATATGTGAGATTATACTATTTTATCAGTTTTAATATCACTTCATTTTCTGTTAGATATTAGAGATTAAAGATTTCGGGCAGATTTCGGGCAAGCACATGAATCTCTGAGCCCGCTCGTGCCTCTGTTTTTCACCAGTTAAATTCATTTCTTAATCGCGGTAGAGGGGGTGCGATTAATTGAGATTACTGTTTTAACGCATTATTCCTAAATTTATTTCTCAATTTTATCCTCACTCTTTACTCTAAACAACTTCTCTTTTTTACGTATTATTTCTTTCTGTCTAAATATTTCTTCTCTTTTTTTTATGTATTATTTCTTTCTGTCTAAAATATTTTTGTGAGATTTTTCACAATTTTTCATTATAAGATTTTTCTGTGGTCATTCTCTACCCTTAATGAGAATTTTGTGGTGAGATTTTTCAAAATCTTCCATTATTAGATTTTTTTCCTTATTTCAGTTAATCAAGGTCTCGAGTTCGAACTTTGTGTATATAAAAAACTACATTGGGAGGGTCCTCGCAATAAGCCCCTTCAGCTATCCCGGGAGATTAGTCCATCACTGGGTGGGGGAAACTCTGAAAGATCAAAAAAAAAGATAAAGAGAATTCTATCGTGAGATTTTCATTATATTCCATATTTCCATTATAAGATTTTTTTGTGATGAGATTTTCTGTGGTGAAATTCTTCATTCTCTACGCACTCTAAAGATAAGGAGAATTCTAGTAAAAAAATTTTAGTTACTTCCATTATAAGATTTTATGTGGTGAGATTCTGGCTCTGAGTGTTATCATAATTTTTTTTCTATTTAATAGGTTTTATGATAAATTCTTGATTTTATATTTCATAAATTAAAGTTTTTGATTGAATCGTGTGTGTATATATATTAATTCAATAAAAATTATAATTATAGAAAAAGGACAAAAATGCAAAAATATGTTAAGAACATTTTAATCTATCGTATCAATCAGAAAATTACGCTTCTGTTATTAAGTTATGTTCTAGCTAATTATATATAACAAACGGTAGATTGAGAAAACCTAATCATGCTTAATTTGAGTTAAAAACGCCCAAATTAAATTAACTCAAATTAAGTCAAAAAAACTAATCTCACTTATCAAACACTCTCTAACATAAATTAAAATATATATATTTTTGAACTAGTAATTTCACACACTCAATGCGTGTGCAAAAAATTTTATTTAAATATATTAAACTAAATTGTTAATCTTATCATAAATTTAATAATAATTATATTAACAGAAAACAATTAAAATATAAATTAAGAAGTATGAGAAAAAAAATAAAAAGAGTATAAAATATAGTAAAATTTGAGAAAAGTGGGGTTAATAGATAAATAAATAATTCCTACAAAAAGATAAGTAAATAATTGACATAAAAAAGAGACAAGTCCAAGTCTCCAAGAGATCATAATTGGTTTTGTGCTTAATTATACAGTATAGATAAATGTTTGGAGCCATAGAATTGGGCTACGACAGTGTTAAAGGCCCATTAGTGGTGTATTTTCGTTTGCTTGTTGGGCCTATTTGGTTTTCAATTATCACCATTTCAAGGCCTAATATGTATGAGCAATACCTTTCAGCTAGATATGAAAGTGACTTTTCTTAATTATACTGTGTATATTTCATTGATTTGATTTGACCTACAAAATTCAAATAAAAATAAGAAGGTTTAATAAAAGTCAACGTAAATGATTTATCTTTGATTTTAGATTATTTCCAGCATTAATGTGTATACTACTGTATAAATTTACAGATGAAAATAAATTAGTACAAATATACGATTAGGGAAATATTTTTTTTCTATCATGTATGTAGTACAATGATTTAAGTGGTTAATTTTTTTTTTCTCCAAAGTAAAGACTTTGAGTTAGAATCCCTTTAATTATTTTAGAAGAGTGTGTATTTAAAAATAATAATAATAAAACATCAAACTTGTAGAATACTAATATTTGGATATTAATTTTTATTTTTCCATTAACATCAATTTAATTTATTTATTAACCTAACAGAGGGAGAGATAATGTCCTACATGGATCAGGTGACTGTGATTTATGTAATTAAATTTCATAAAAAATAACAAATCAAGTAGCAATTATAACATCCTTTCTGATAATTACTTGAGTTTAGTGGAGTCAGTTACGAAAAATATATTTCTTCAATTAATCAAAAGGTGTAGTTTAACGGTTTAGAATTATGTTGG
The DNA here is from genome assembly GCA_037834125.1 of Lippia alba. Lineage (NCBI taxonomy): Eukaryota > Viridiplantae > Streptophyta > Magnoliopsida > Lamiales > Verbenaceae > Lippia > Lippia alba. The sequence goes on along the minus strand of JBBMKE010000002.1, from coordinate 2,962,956 downwards.
GTTAATCAGAGCTATCGTATTCGTATCTTTTGAAAAACAACTATCAATAGTAGTTTAACCAAATGTTTCATATTCGAATATCTTAAAACACATCTACCATTAATATAAAGAATTTTATATTTAAGTGGCGTGACTTTATTCGAATCTAAATAAATAAGTTCTACTGAGATAAACAAATAGCTTAACAGTAAACATATACACATGTGAACAAAGACATCAGTGACGCGTAGTTATCTCATTTGAAAAGAAAAAGTTATAGTTTTTGAGTTGGTATGCCATAAATCTAATAAACATAGTTGTGCAAGGGTATGTTTGTAAATTAATTAACAGTCATTAATTATCTTTTTTTTTAAAAGACAATTATCGTTTTTATCGTGTCACGAAAGCGCAGAGAGAAAAACGTTTGAGCCGTCATCTGTTGGTGCCTAAAAAGTGCTGAAAAGACTGTTCTTCCTGTCCTCCAGAAAAAAGACGAAACACCAATATATAAACAGTTCAATTCAACTACGAATATTTTAGCACAATTCCTTCCAAAAAGGTATTATTTTCTGAAGATTTCGAGTGCAATAAACTAATATCGCAGCGTTAAATTACTGTTATTATGTATTTTTTGCTGACACTGGGGATGGAGTTGCGACAATGGCGGTTTTAGTCAACAGTTGAGAGTTCTTGCACATTGCGTTGGTCTTCGCGAGGTAAAACCTTACCAAGTCTGTGATTCAACTGATTTTGATCCTTTTTATGTATGTCTGGACATGAAATTGACTGCAATTTTGCGTTTTTGCTGTATGGGTGCTGCTTTTTCACTGTTTGTTTTGAGAAATTAGGGTTCTTTACTGTGTTGGAATGGGTTTTTGATTGAGCAGATATCTTGTAATGATAATTGGGTTTTTTCTTTGGATGACTTGCATGCGGTAGCACTTTTAGGTTTTCCCATTTGGAGGTATGGTGATGGGCTTTAGGCATTTGAAGGGCTGTAAAGTTAATTTAGCATTGCTTCTGGATTGGGAAGTGGTTGGAGCCTAGTTTTGACTTGATAATCGAAGTTTATGCTGGCCTACATGATAGAGCTGCTAGGAAGGGAAGAAATGAACGAGCTCTTTATATCGAACAACTGTTAGCCTATGTTGTCTGCATGGAAGTTCTAGCTTGACAATTGCAATGTTTCTCAAGGTCGTTGAAATTGTGACACTCTTGCTTTATCGCACAATTTGATGTAGAACAGGGAATTCTTCGTTGTGTTTCTGGTTAACTTTGCCCAAAGATGTTCTTTTTTTGCTTGTGCTTTATAAATTTTTATGTGGTTAAATTGTCTTTTATGTTGTAAGACGTCCCTAAAGAGAGAACTCCTTCCCTGCCCTCATCAGCACCTGAGAAAATAATTAATAGGGGATGTGGAAATTGTTGCAATGTTTATTACTTTATGACTACACAAATATCTTCCATTGTTTAATTTTAACAAGGAATGTATTTGCTCATTCCTTTTTTGGCAGTCAGTTGGTTCCGAATCCTCATTGTTGATGCCTTAATGGTGTTACTTCAATCACAACTTGGGTCAGAAAAATGCTCATGAACTTCTGTTTATATGTATCATCTGAGTACCACTGAACTTGTTTTCAAGCGAACTCTCTGCTTTGTTGTGAGGCTTGTGGTGGTTCTTTCTGGATTTTGCAAGTTACTCAAAAGATTGTCAAATCAGCCGTTTTTCCAGTTTGATTTGTATTTGAAGGAGGAGAAAATCAGAAATTACCATATGGAGCCGTCAAAAAACCCTAATTTTCTGCAATTCCATTCTTCAGAACATGGAAACCAAGATTATGGTCCTGAATCACAAGTTTCTAAGATGGATACTTCAGGTCATGTAAATTCAAGTTTGAATTCTCCAGAGGTTACTTTTCCAGAAGCTAAACCTGTACTTAATTACTCTATACAGACTGGTGAAGAATTTTCACTTGAGTTTATGCTTGACCGAGTCAATCCCAAGAAGCCAGTTGTTCCAAATACATCTGGAGATTCAAGTCATGCACCTCATCACAAGGAGCAAAAAGATATTTTAGGCAATGGTCATACTGGCTTCGAAAATGGTTCACAGATCTCTACTATTGCCACGGCAGGAAATGATTCCAGAGGATTTGAACAAAATAATTTGCCATTACAAGGGGACAAAGGTAAATATGGTTTCTTTCCATCCAAGCAATCGCTGACATGTGCTTCATCAGATTACAACGGCCAGCGCACACTTATTTATACCTCATCTGGAGCATCTGATAACTCATCAGGAAAGCTTAAGGTCCTTTGCAGCTTTGGGGGGAAAATCCTGCCTAGACCAAGTGATGGAAAGCTCAGGTATGTTGGTGGGGAAACCCGCAACATTCGGATAAGCAAGAACATTACTTGGAAAGAGTTGTGGCAAAAAACAACTGCAATCTATGATGAAACTTGCACCATAAAATACCAGCTTCCGGGTGAGGAACTCGATGCTTTAGTTTCGATATCGAGTGACGAGGATTTATTGAACATGATGGAGGAGTGCAATGTCTTGGAAGACCAAGAAGGAACCAAAAAGCTCCGGATGTTTCTATTCTCTCTTGGGGATTTAGATGATGCTCATTTTGGTCTGGCCATCCCTGATGGAAATTCAGAGATGAAATATGTAGTTGCTGTTAATGGCATGGACATTGGACCTCGAAAAAGCTCTAACTTACATGGTTTAGCTGGTTCTTCAGGAAACAATTTAAATGAGTTAGACAAACTCAATGTTGATAGGGAGACTAGTAGAACTGCAGCTGAATTTGTTGGGGTTAGTAACTCAAATTTGGCAGGCTTTGTTGTACCTCCAACATCAATTGAACCTTCTAAATCATTTGTACCAAGTTCCTCCAAGGTTTACGAAACTGATTTGAACTTTTATCATGGTCAGACTGTCCACCATGATCAAGGACAGCAATATCTTCCACAGTTTGGCTACAATTTTCACCCTTCGTATTATACTCCTGAAATTGCTCTTCAACAATCTTCATATGGGCCTGTTTCTGAACAGAAAAGTTTTGAACAAAATAGTTCTAGCATGCTCGTGGTTAAGGCACAAGAAAAGGATGCTAAACTGAATGTTGATGACTTAATTCAATCTGCACATGGAAGTAAGCAAATTTTTTCTGATGCGCAGTCACAGCCACATAGTGATAACGGTAAAGTTGGTCCTGCTGTCGAAGAGTCATCAGTTGAGGCCTTTAAATTGGATAGAGAAATTTCTTCAAAGGCTGAAAATGGCAAGGAGAGGCCGGAGGTACCTGTGCAGGCTTCTAAACCTCTAGATGCTGGAAGTTCATCTGAGCTCCCCAAATCCCGTGGCAATGCACCTATTCCTGAATCAATTAACTCAGTGCCTGAAACTAGTGATTTGAGCTACTTTGATTCTTCTATTCCCCCTCAGAGGTTCCGTTCTGAATGGATTCCTCGAGAGCAGACAGGGACGCTCAGCAGAATATCAAAATCGGATGACTCACACAGTTCTCAGTTTCTTGTTAATCAGTCACAAAGTGATGTTTCTCAGCAGGATTTAATTACAGCACCTGTTGAAAGCTTAGAGAAAGGGAATATGACTTTTCCTACTGAAGAGTCAAAATCAACTAGAAAGCCATACCCTCAGGAATCTGAAACCATTGATAACGGGACTTTGAGAGATCAAGGCCTGAAGCAGACAGGATCCCTTGAAGTTAAAGATTCCATGCATGAAAATCAATTTCTTCAGGCAGAGATAGAAACTGGGTTGACGTTCCCTGCTGTAAGCCACGAGGAGTCAGTGAAACCCTTGGAAGATTCTAAAATTCATTGTGTTGACGGGCTTAGTAGTCAGTCCAATGCTAATGATGTCCATGGACATCCTCTACCTTCAGCATGGACAGGGACACATGAAGAATCGAAGGTTGATGTTCCAGGGACTAAGCCAGCTGACATTCTTATTGACATCAATGACCGATTTCCTCGTGACCTTCTTTCTGATATATTTACCAAAGCTGTTCTCTCTGATAGCTCATCCGATTTTGGTCCTCTACCGAAAGATGGGGCTGGTTTGAGTGTGAACATAGAGAATCATGATCCTAAACACTGGTCCTTCTTCCAAAGACTGGCAGGAGATGAATTTACAAGAAGGGATGTTTCTCTTATTGATCAAGACCATGTTCTTGCAAAAGTTGAAGAGCAGGGTCCTTTAGCTTATGACTTTGTACCACTGACGAGAGATGGACTTCTTCCTAGTCAGATGGGAGTGCATGATGAAGGCAATCAGACAGATCAAGCTAGCCGAGATGGAGTGAGCTCAACAGCTGTGCATCCTGATTATAATGCATCACACATGAGAATGGGTGAAGTTATGCAGTATGAGGATTCAACGGGTAATATGAGAATCCGAGACTCAGAATATGAGGTGCATATTCTTTTACTAAGTTTTGGAAATTAAAGAGTAATTTTTATGAATACCAATGCTTTTTCAAGAATTGTCACTCACTCTTTCCTATGCTGTAGGATGGAGTTGGAAATGTTGGCTTACCTCATGTAGATCTTTCGGACATTGACATGAGCTCACTGCAGGTTTGTGACAATTTTGCATCGTTTAAATTCTTCTGATGGTTATATGTAACTTTGATGTGTTGGCATAAGGCATCAAGATTGTCTTTTCTTTGTTATTTCTATTGTAGATATCTTCCCCCATCATTTTTAATCAAGAAGTTCATATTTGAAGGATTTCAGTGCCAGTTTATTAAGGAAATAACTTTTTAATACTCTCATCCAGAAGCTTGCCAATATTGATGTGCAACTATTGAACTGTTACACTTTCAACATAGTTATTTATTTAAACTATCTCCTTGAGCTAACCAACCATCTATTTTCTCTTGTGTTAAACTGTTGACCTGATTTTGTTTGTTGAGCTTGTTTGCAACCTGCAACTTGATTACTGAATCAAATAAAAAACCACCAATTAGTATTTTTGAACTGTTAAGTGCCTTTGCAGATCATTAAAAATGATGACCTTGAAGAACTGAGAGAGCTTGGTTCTGGCACATTTGGGACTGTGTATCATGGAAAATGGAGAGGTTCAGATGTGGCAATCAAGCGCATAAAAAAGACTTGCTTTACGGGTCGTCAATCAGAGCAAGAGAGATTGGTAACTAGTCATTTTCAACATTCAAGTATGCAAGGATTAAATGTTATGCACTATTGCTGTTGACCACTCGTTTGTACTTTACTATGTTAAACAATGTTCTGAGGTTATTGAGACACAATTATACATCAGATTCTGCTTTAACTCTCATTAATTCATGATAAACATGCTTGCCTTACTGCTCGCTGAAATGGCTATTAACCTTATTCCTACTTTTAGACCATTGAGTTTTGGAGGGAAGCTGAAATTCTCTCAAAGCTTCACCACCCAAATGTGGTTGCCTTTTACGGTGTGGTACAAGACGGGCCAGGCGGAACGTTGGCTACTGTAACAGAATTCATGGTTGACGGTTCTTTGAGACATGTTTTACTTCGGAAAGATAGGTAATCCTTATTCAAGATGTGGGCAAACTTCTATTCTGCCAATAATAAACAACTTTGAATCTGGCCAAGAATGTTATTTCCTTTGGAATGGACTAGTGAAATTAACTACGAATAAAAGAATGTGCATGCAGATTATAACATTGAACTATTGCTTTCTTGTCTATTATGGCTTTGTCGTCACCCTTTCATTTTATTGAATGCAAATTTGCAGGCATCTTGATCGCCGAAAGAGGCTCATAATTGCCATGGATGCAGCTTTTGGAATGGAATATTTGCATGCAAAGAATATCGTTCACTTTGATCTGAAATGTGACAATTTGCTGGTTAATTTGAAAGATCCTTCAAGACCTATATGCAAGGTTGTCTAAATGGAACTTGCCTTTCTATGCCAGTTTGATGAGAGTGATGTCCTTTTAGCTAGTGAAGCAATAGTATGCCATGATCATAATATGGCTGATATTCTGATGTTGCCTTGCTATTTCAGGTAGGGGATTTTGGTTTATCCAAAATTAAGCGGAACACCTTGGTCTCTGGGGGAGTTCGTGGTACTCTTCCATGGATGGCTCCTGAGCTTCTAAATGGAAGTAGCAATAAAGTTTCTGAGAAGGTGAGACTGCACTATATACAGGTGTATCTCAGGAAATTGAATTGGTTAAGAATCTTAAATTGATATGTATTGCCTAAACATCCACTAGTTACTCCGCAAGCTCATTGCATGCGCAAATAAAATAACTATTATTTTAAATTATGTTGAAATTAAAATTTTCACATTAATATTATTTTATAATTATCTTGATATGTTATAAATTATTGTAAATGAATGAATAAATAGGATAACATAATATTATATTAGTTAACAAAATGATAATTAAAATATGAATTACAAAATATGGGGAAAAGGATAAAAAAAATATAATAGAAAAAAAATTGAGGTGAGTTGGGAGGAAAAAGGAGTTAAAAGATAAATAAGAAACTAATATTGGTGGAAAAATTAATAAATAAATAATTAAGTCCCAACAGACCAAATCCGTTACTCTAGGGGTCTTGCACTTAATATAATAGTATAGATGAATGCAAAAATGTCCCTTGGTCTGTTCGAATTTTTTTTTTTTCATATGCCATTTAATCAAGTTCTCTTTGGCATAAGAACCAACCCACCGACAATCTTCAATAATATAGGTTCTCGAATCTTGAGGTGATCTTTAGATATTGTTTTGTTCATGACAGGTTGATGTCTTTTCATTTGGTATTGTTTTGTGGGAGATACTCACTGGGGAGGAGCCTTATGCCAACATGCACTACGGCGCAATTATAGGTTTGTAATTTCAGTTTTTCATTTTGAGTAAAATTATTTTTGTGACTTTTGACAGTAGATCTTTGCTCGCCCTTATAAGTTAATTACCGAGTAGTTTATGTGTGAATGTTGACTTGGAATCTAAAAACTAAGAATCTCTTCTTAATTTCCTTACTAAATTTGTGTGGAATATAAAAGTTACACTTTTATTAAATGCCATACTAACTAGAGGCATTATATACTCAATAGCTTATGGAAGTCTTCAGTTATTAGGCGAGCTAAATAGCTAATCAGCCTAGCGTTCTTCTTAAAATAACCGCGGTTTAGAAAATCTAAGTGGTAAAGTTAGACAGGAAGGAAAAAGCTCTGCTGGCTGTAATTCAAATGGTGGTTTCTGATGAAGTTGCTTTTCAATTTTATAGCCTTTTCCTAAAGATTCAGTTGAAACTCAGTTCTTGTAGCCTTTTAGGGTAGTTTGCAAGCTATGGGGCAGTGGTTGCAGTTTCTCAAAATATTTTTAGGGTGAATCATTGGTTCCTTGATATGGTTCTAAATCCCCTCAAATTTAATCATTTTTTATTTACATCATCTCTATATATTTACCTTAATTTTTCCTGATTTTATGCGTATATCTTTATTTGACATGCTTATTTCATGCGTATAGGAGGCATTGTGAACAACACATTGAGGCCTACAATCCCCAGCTACTGCGACCCAGAATGGAGAACATTAATGGAGCAGTGTTGGGCTCCCAATCCGGCCTTAAGGCCATCCTTCACCGAAATAGCCAGTCGTCTGCGCGTGATGTCTGCCTCAAGCCAAACAAGAAAGGCAGGTTCTTAGCCAATATACCAGTAGCCAGAATGCCCTCTTTAATGATGAAACCGATAGATTTGTTCATTCAATTGCACACGCCGATGGTGTGTCTAAATCAGCTAAAGTGACCTTAAATGGCCTATATTTATTCATATATAGTTGTATTTATGTATGAAGTAACAACTGAGCATACACCAGTCTGAAGCTCCCGTCGTAGCCAGTATGTTTCACCTGCTAAATTGAATGATTGACAGTGGCAGCCCATTTGCTGCGGTGTACTCGTTCCATAATATGAGATGCACCTTCTAGTTGATCGAAGATATGCAGTAAGTCCTCGAGTAGAATATTCTAATCTTACTTTGAACTCGATTCTATATACAGATATAAGAAGCTAATTTTAGTTGGAATTATGATGTCCCGGGCATGGCCTGTGTCGGGTTTTTGGACATAGTTGGAATTCGAACTCGTGCCTCGGCCAAATTGTCACCTATCTAATCTCCGTATGTTGACACATACATTTGGAAGGACAATAAGCAGCACAAAATGACTTGCACAGTGGGTATGCAATGTTTGATTTATTTGGGTTGAGAGACAGTTACGATTAATCATATACATCAGTGAATTGACTAAGTGTATGAATGCGCTTCAATTATATTCTAAAGAAGATAATATGCATATGCATCCTTTGCTCGACATTTAAACACTCTAGCTGATATATGGCCTGTATTTCGAATCTACTCATATTAAATAAACTACTAGCAAACATAATATAAGGATATTTTTAAAAATATTATTTTGTTATATCATATCAGACACTCATATGATACACCGTGTCTAACCTCTAATATAGAAAAGTAAAAAGATGAATTCCGTATCCATATTGAGTTGTGTTCATATTGCCATATTTGTATCCATATTGAATTGTGTTCATATTGCCATATTTGTATCATATATATCATAGGCTCGCAAGCATCTATTCTAGCTGGCCAGACTCGGAACAGATCCTTAGGTACTATAGCATTTGATTCCTTTAAATCACTTTGATACTTTCAGTTGATTAAATTCATGGCAACAGGCAAAGAGCAAATTTGTTACTCACGGGTTGAAGGGAGACCCACATTGGTTGGTCTCCTCTACAACATACAAACAAATACATGTTTAAGATCTAATTGAGTTTTTAGAACTCATAATGATTGTACATTATTTCTGAAGCCTGTTGTCCGGCTTGGGTGGCTAATGCTATAACAAAAACAATCAAATTTCAAGCACAAAAAACATTTGAGAATTTTGAGAATTGTGCAACTACTCCGGTTATACGAACACTTTCCTCATGTGAATTTCAGCATCAGCTACTTAATTCTCTACTTGTTGGCTTCGACCAAAGCCATATGCTCTATCAGGTCCAGCACCCGGTTACTGCAGAACAATGACAGAATTTAGTACGTAATGGAGCAAATTGGGTGGCCTAGATATAAAAATTCAAGCGAGGGAGAGAGAGAGAGAGAGTACCTGTAACCCCACTCGTTATCATACCAAGAGACGAGCTTCATGAAGGACTTGCTCAGGCCTATGCCAGCCTTAGCATCAAATATGCTCGACCTTTCAATGAATAACAGTTATAAATAATGAATCAAATGGAATAAGTAAACTGGGGGCTAATCCACTACATATAGAGTTAAAAACAGGGAAATGTATAAACCTGGAGTCACCAACAAAATCATTGGAGACGACATCTTCATCCGTGTATCCAAGAATGCCTCTTAGTGGACCCTCAGATGCATACCTGATATTTTTCAGTAATTACATGCATAAGTATGAAGAGTACTAGAAATTCCATTCACAAATGAAAAATCAGAGGTGGGATTCACATACTTGATGGCGGCTTTCACATCTTCATAAGCAGCACTCTTCTCAAGTCGACAAGTTAGATCAACAACAGAGACATTTGGTGTGGGAACACGGAAGGCCATCCCTGTGAGCTTGCCATTGAGGTCTGGGAGAACTTTCCCAACAGCCTAAAATTTTATTTGAAGAAAAATAAGTTGCAGAATAAATTGGTAGATGAAAGAGTTTCCAGCTAAAGACGGCCTTGTACCTTGGCAGCACCGGTTGAACTAGGGATGATGTTCTGCCCTGCTCCTCGACCACCTCTCCAGTCCTTCATTGAAGGACCATCAACTGTCTTCTGTGTGGCTAAAATAATATAAAATAAAAATGTCACAAAAATGATCCATGGTTAAGCATTCCAACTAAAATATTCAGACATAAAACTCCAAAGCACACACACCTGTTGTTGCATGCACAGTTGTCATCAACCCCTCTAAAATACCAAATTCTTCATGTACAACCTGCCATGTATAAGCAACTGTCAAAGGATAATCTAAATATAAAATTCACCCAATTCATGGTTCAGCAATTAAGTAACTCATATTCCCAATTCTTTGGACAAAAGGTAATTTGAAGCTTAGGATTCAAAATTGTCCCTCCACAATGAATAAATTTCAATCAAACCTTCGCCAGAGGAGCAAGGCAATTGGTGGTGCAGCTAGCATTGGAGACAATATCCATGCTTGGTTTGTAGGTAGTTTCATTTACTCCAACCACAAACATAGGAGCATCGGCTGATGGAGCTGAGATTACAACCTTCTTCGCACCACCCTACACAACAAGGAATAGTGAGCATTTTCTTATAGTATGGCAGAAGATGAAATGTTAAACTCCAGCCCTGTGACTAACCTTTTTGTGTGATGATGCTTTATCAATAGTTGTGAAGATTCCAGAAGATTCTACAACATACTCAGCCCCATAATCACCCCAGGGAATCTCTTCTGGGTTCCTATAGCAAGTGGTATGTAAGTTAGCAAACTTAGTATAGTATAATGTAAAATTTCAGGCCTAGAACAGTTATTGGTTTAAGATACTTGGGCAATACCTTTTATTGTTAATTTTAACTTGCTTCCCATTGATCTCCAAAGTGGACTCATCTACCACGTTGATGGTCCCTTTGTATGGTCCATGGGTCGAGTCATACTTGAACATATATGCCTGGTTGGTTAACAACACATTTCAAATTTAGACTTCTGGCAATCCATTGAAGATTCGAGACAGAATGAGATCCAGAGGTATGTTATAATAGAAAGATGGTTCACCAACACAAACTTATTATGAGGTAGTACCTTATGGTATTTAGCCATACTAATAACCCAAGGAGCAAAAATAAAATAAATGAGTACTGGACAAGTATACTCACCATGTATTTCGCATCAACAAATGGATCATTAAGAGCCACCACATCAATGTCATCCCTGAAAGTAGCAATACGTAAAACTAGTCTCCCAATACGTCCAAAACCTGCAGGGTTCAAGCATTTTAGTCAGATGTTGCCATAGTGGTTTTACAGCATTAAACCTGCACAAAGGTAAGTATATAGAATACTTCTACATTCGGATATATAGTGAATTGGCAGGAAACGAGGTATAAGCAGATAGTATATGAAACCTCAATAAAATCCAACTTCAAGAAACAAGACAAAAGGTCTGGTCACTAATGAGAATAAATAACCAGGAGTGCAATCTATTAAATTAAGAAGGAAAAAACAAACATAAAAGAAACCAGATGAGAAAACATACCATTGATGCCAATCTTTGTTTTTCCTGTGCTTCTTGATTCTGAATTAGTGTCAAGCGCAATTGAGAGTTATGAGCCATTGATAGTTAATTAACCAGAATTACTTAAAAGGAATTTCAGATTTGTTACTTACTTGGCACTGCTGGAGGTATTTCTGTTGCTGTTGCCCTGATAGGCTGAACTCTGCGGGCAACAACTTTCCTGTATAGCGCGACATATAGCATTAGCATTAGTCTCGCAGAAAGGTAGAATGATATTAAACACCATTAGCACTTCTAAGAATGAGATTGGTTTATTACAATACTTCCACCGAGTAGAGGATAAAAACTGAGACGTAAATCACTCAACTGTAAAGAAGAAGAATCCACTGAGACATTAGCTCCAAAAATGCTCGACTGGAACTTCACCGCGTTAACACCATGATTATGGCGCCCACATGAAACCTACAATGAAACAGAAAAACAATACGTGTCATATACAATACCAAGAGAACTTAAATTCCATGGTAAAAACAAGAGACAAATCGAGAACAGGACAGGAACAGCATTCAATCATGACTGACAGTTTTGCAAATTCCAAATAATAGCTCATTATCCTGAATAAATAAAAACTATAGAGAAAACGGTAAAAGATATGTTCATCTTTTTCATCCAACAAGCAAACAAAACTCGTTGAACTATATGCCTTCAGGAGTTGACTTCAATTTTTTTGTTTCCGATCAGGATTTTACAGGACGAACATACTGCTTTCCTAAATCCTAATCCTTTCATTCATCATTTCCCAAACAATCATACCACCATAATCTCTCAGCGCAACGTAATTCAACAAAAAAATACGAACAACAGCACATAAGTTAAAACCGAGCAGCATGTCCAGATTAAAACCGCCATAACTTCTCAAACAACAATCACTCCCAACCACCAAAAAAACACAGTCAAACATCAAACAGAAGAACGAAAATGGAAAAGGACCACACTAATCGCACAGAAGCTGATCAGAGCTAAATTTCAGGACATATTCCACAAACGATCAAACACAAACACGAAAAAGCTCACCGCGGATCTATCAGACGACCGGAAAGCGTCGGAATCGAGAGCCGGCGACGGCGCAGATCTCACGAAGGCAGATGAAAACGCCATTTCTCAGTGAAATTCGATGATCCGCCGAATGGAATGATTTGGCAAGCTTTATATTAGAAGGAGAAAGGCAAAAACCCTAGAGAGATGGAAAGAGAGGTTTTGGCCTTTGAGGAAAAGTAGCAGCCAACTTTTGAAGGAGTATATGAAAATGGTTTACGGAATCTGCGTAGCGGAGTTTCTTAAGAACGCCACCCTTCTCTCTCTCTCAGACTCTCTCTGTTTCATATACCAATATACGCATGTGCGAGCTCAAGGAGACGTTTATTTTTATATTTAAATCGGGAAATTCTAGGAAAAATATTATTATACTATATTATTTTTTATTATAAAAGTATAATCATTTGCCTCCACTAAATTAGAATTTTTAATTTTGTATGATTATTATGAATTAATCTTTGGCATCAACAAGTAGTCAAATACAACCTCTCACTTATTTCTTTATTTTCTCATATTCTTTTCCCCTCCTAAATAATTTATATGTTTGGAAAAGGGGTGTTAGCTATAAGACCTTATGACTAGGATGATACAGTTGAGTAGAAGACTCATTTATCATTAATCAAAAGTTAGGAATTCGAAATTTGATTTTGGGCATTTAGTAATTTTAAAGTTATAGTTAAATTGAACGAGGAAACTATTTACAGTAATGGATAATAGATGTTTTGATCTAAATAAATATAGAATTTAGTCAAAAAATAATGGTTGTCTTAATTTAAACAAAAAAAAGATATATATATATATATAGGATTCATGAAGACTAATAATGTAATTCGAACGTGGAGATGTCCCATTTCAAAAGGGAAAAAAAAATTATACGGCCTTATGTTAATGACCAAGTTTTAGACAATAGTGAAATACTATGATGATAAGGTCATAGTGGGATATGAAAAAAGAAATAACATAGGTAAGGTAAGTATATTCTCAAGTAAATACTAACTACCAACAAAAAAAATAGTTGAAGTATGCTAATTTTTAAATAAAATTTCAAAACTAAAACAAGAATAAATCGTCTGCGGAATTGTCTTATTTTATAGTTTATGACAAAAAAAGTATTAAGTATTTGTTTACTTGCTATTTTTGTTTTTTTGAAGGGATGCTTGCTATTTTTGTTTTTTTTAAAGGGAAAATAAATAATTGCTTGCAACTCTTCTTTCATGACATTTGGTAGGTTATAACTTATATACCTAATTGTACTCCCGTTCATGTCAAAGTTTTTATTTTGGTTACTTTAATATTTTAAATAAATTTATAACGCTTTCAACAACCCCTTCAACATATACAAAAATTATAAAGTTATATATAGCGTATCTATATTCATTAGTCATTGTTTAATCAAAATTATAATAATTAGTTTTCTAAAACAGCTTTCTATTTCAATTATTTTCATTAAAATCTAGACTCGTCTGATGCGAAATATATAATAAAATATACATGAGGTCACAATTCACGTCCCTTAAAGCTCTGTTGACAACATATTTAACAATTAGGCCACTAATGAAGAAATTATAATAAATCAATTCATGATTCAACATTAACAAAACATGCTAGACAGCTACGGAGAGCGTACTGTATTGACATTTTCGCTTTAGATTATTTCTATTGAAAATATTGGGTTAATTTTCGAAAGTGCTCGTCATTTGAAATAATTTAGTACGCTGTAGCTTATAATTTTAAATCAAATGTTTGTTCCTCTAATAATTTTTAAAAATACTACATTTAAACTCTTTCTGATGGAATATATTATGGAGTATTTTATTTTGTTCAACTTAATAAAATTCAGACTTAATTTATAAACATAAATATGTATAGATTAGATTCTAAATGCATTATATTATATATCAAATTGAAACTTTTAGCGCAATTGACACACCAGTAACTTTGAAATTAAAATCCAACAACCAATGAGAAATTGTCGATCAAAAATAATGCACGCTCAATAGAGTTTTACAGACGAATTTCGAGGACCTTAGGCAACCAACATGGTCTGATAGACCGTAACAATTGTGTTCATCTTTTAAGAGATGAACAAAATAACGAAGGTTTTAACTCTTGAGTCACTATGATGGAAGATAAACCGATGATAAAAATTTATATTTAATAGAACATTTCCATAATATTTTGTTCAAATTATTTTAAAGACATTAAGGCATAATTGCATTAGTTTATAAATTAAAAAGCAAAGCACACTAAATCTCAAACTACGGGCTCTATCTAAGATTAGTCCAAACACATTTGTATATAACTATGAGTACTCGTCGAATCTAATTTCTTTATGTTCTCTCGTATCTTGTGTTATGCTCCATAGCAATCTAAACTCCTTCGGGAGTCCCATTAGGGTTTACTACTTCTCCGATTCCGTGTTAGACTATGTCTTATCGTTTTCGTGTTAGATTTTGTCTTATCGTTTCATCTTTTTCTGTCTCTATCCTCAAGACTCACTTCCTTCTCTATCACGCCATCTTTGTTATTTGCAACTACTTGAGTATCCTTCCATTAGGAGAGTTCGAGGAGTGAACGTATCGAGCGTGCTCCAAATACAGCTCGTCATACCCGCGTTCTTCCAGAAGATAATACTCTTAATTCATGGGATTCTAAGGAGCGAGTTCATACCGCGAGCTCCCCCACATAGCTCGTCATAAGCTACTTCTCCTCATTCTAATTCTCCTGAGACTGATTATTTTAGGCTGGTAGAGTCTCATCATATCAACACGCAACTCTTGATTTATTCATATTCTTCATCCACAATTAATACGAGTATGCCAGGTTGGGACCATGGTTCGCCAGAACGCCGCGATAACAGCCGGAACCGGCGTTCTGGAACCTTGACGAGGTTGGAACGCCGGCAACTTGAAGCGGGGGTGGAACGCCGCGAAATCGATCGGAACGGCATTCCACCCTGTTTTCGCGATGAAGCACGGACTGGGGCGGCGATTTCACGACACAGAACAGGATGGAACGACGAGCTAAATGTGACAGTCGGCGGATGAAGAACTGAAATGGCTACTCTGTGTTGCTGTGTTGCCGGCGTGGATGAAGGGAAAGAACAACAACAAAACTAGGTTTCTTTTTTTATATTTAAGTGGAGAATTAAATGGGCTAATATTATTAATACAACTAATGAGCTAGACTTTTCATTATTTGAGTTATGTAAAACGTTTGGGCTCACAAATGGATCCATTTTATATAATAATAAATAATATTCAGTAAAATTATAAAATTAAATTATATTAGTACATTAATACCAATATATTATGAATTCGTACTTAATGTTTCAACTTTTCATATTTTTCTTTGAGTAAAATCTTAGTTTAAATTAAATTGGGTATTTTTATGAATAAAAAATTTATTTTCACCATCATTATATAGTATTTTTTTATAATTTTTTGTATTTCTTTAACTCTATTAAATAAAAAAACTATATTCATTATAATTGTTTTACTGAAAATTGTATATATATAAAAAGAATAATAGAAAATATTATCTAATATACGAATTGCATGATAAATTATCACTTTAAATGTTTTGAGAAAATTTTTTAAGGTTATTTTTTATTATTTAATTATATTTATCGTAAAAATGTCCTCTGTTCCACGAAGTACCGCGACTTTTCCGCGACATGATGCTGGAACTGGAACGGTGCCCCCTATTCCGTTCCCCGTGACCTCGACTGCGAATCATGGTTGGGACATGAGATTCGGGACTCTATGATTTGGGAAGAAGCACCTTGCTGTTTGGAAGATCTTTTGAAGGAGGATGTCTAGTTTTGTAGGTTCCTGCTTATGAATATTATTTAAATACTAGTGAAAATTTATGATTTTAATTATAATAACGACCGTTTTTCAATCAATATAGAAAAATAATGCGAGACTATTTTTACGGAAAATATATATTTTTAAATTTTTATGGAATATTGATAATTTGTTTGTTAAAGTGATTCAAAACTAATAAGTAATAACCACGTTAATATTAAGACAAATAAAAATGTAAAAGTTTAAAATGTTGGGACAAAATAGGAGGGAGGAGATTGTTGTCTCACCAACCTCATATAGCGTGGACAGTGAAATTGTGTTAGGTGGATCGGAAGCAGAGCCCGCACGTGCTAACGGATCCTTTCCCTTTTCCTGTTGGGATGTGAAAACGACGTCATTTTGGTTTTAATCTTCCAGCTTTCGCATTATTTTATCAAAATTGCACCTCAAACCTATTTGTGACTTGTGAGTTTTACACTCCACGGCTTTCAATTATAACAATGCAACTACACACAGTTGAATTATTAGTAATAATATCCTGTCCATTACGGTTAGCCCCAACCAAGTTTTATGTAGTAGGCTATTCAGGTGAGTCTCAAACGGGAATAAATCACTTATTTATATTAATTTGAATCTTGTTATGTATTAGATGGTTGATTTGATTATCGTGATTTAAAACTTAACTGCTAATTTGATTGTTGTAGATGTGATTTGGTATGTTTATTTGTCGAATGGGACCAATTTTTGTTGTGATAATAGTTCGAGATTGTTCATGCCTTATTATTTTTGCGAGCATTATTGTATGTTTTTTTTATTGATGTGTACCTCTTGCGTTTTTATGTTAATAAAGGGGGGTCCTCGTTAAACTCCTCACTGTCTTATTAACTGATTTTTTTTAACTATTAGTATAGTTTAGGTGCTCGTAATTTAATTAAAAATTTGGTTCATATTTAAATTTTTTAAAATACGTCGATCATCATTAGAAAATTTTACACCATAATTGCTTCAATTCATAATTGTCTATTCATAGGTTCAATTCATACTAATAAAGTCTGTTACTAATTTTAAGTGTTTAATTTGATTTGACCCATATAAACATATTATTTTCTATCAAAAAATATATAAATATATTATTGTTGACTAAAATTTTTAAATTTCGGGCAATAAGAGATCAAAACTGATTGGAAGACAGTATCAACTCCGGCTTAAAAAATATCATTCTTCCATTTATTTCATGAAAGGTTATTTTTCTTTCAACTATTTGGACTTTGTGAATGTTTAGAAATAAATTCATCTTCCAACAACAAGATGAATAAATTAGGGAAATTATTCCGTGCATTAAAAGGCTTATTTTGGATCTCATGCAAACTATGGCTAAGAATGATTAAAAAGTTACCCTCAGACCTCGAATTCTTAGTTGGATCAGTTCCCCCACGGTAGGGATGGCAACGAGTCGAGCCTTGACATTTTTTTTGAGGTTCGAGCTCGGGTTTGCCCTACATATTAGGGTTTCGAACCAGGTTCGCCAGACAACAAACCTTCATTTTCTGGCTCGGGCCTAGATTCAGTCTGGCTCGACTCGACTCGCAAACCCAAATAACAAAACAAGTTAAAGAGATTTTCGCTCTCAAAATAATGAAATTGTGCTTAACTCAAAAAACACCTCACACATTCCATAAACAATTTGAACATCAAGATCTTAGATTTGTAAAATATATATTACAACTACACAAACACCATCCTATTTCATGAAAATCATGAAATTTAAACATTAAATCTTGAGAAGTAAAAAATAATAAAAAAAAGTGACGGAATGAGGGGCTTTCCAAATTTCAAATACCAAATCACTTCCAATATCTCAAAATTCAAGAATCAACTGAGGGCGAGAAAAGAAGCGGTGGCGGGTGGCGGCAAGATGTGCTGCAAATAGAATGAGATCTGGTGGTATGAGGGCGAGAGGCGGCGGCGAATGGTGGCATGGAGGCGAGACGCTGCAGAAGATTTGATGGCGTAAGGCGAGAGGCGACGACGGATGGTGGAGAGAGGATAAGTCGCGGGGTGGTAGTGGTGTGGCGGCGGTTGGTGGCGTGAGAAGTGAGGGTTTGTGCGGCGGCTGAAATTCTAGAGCAAATGGGGGAGAAATGCAAATGGGGTCTGTAGGGTTCACTTCACAAGATATATATATGTATATATATATATATATGTATATATATATATACATATATATATATATTAGGCTTTCTTTACTTCGGAAGTCCGCTATCCTTTGCCAATGGATTATTTTTTGAAAATTTTATGGCTATTTAAACCACCCATATCTTTACTTTGGTAGTTTTACATTTATCTAAGTTTGACTAAAATAGGGATGCCTTTACAATGCAAGTTCACAATCATGAGATAATGTACCAAATTACTAAAGTGGCCATGTATTGGTAATGGTGCAAAACAGTTATTTTTTGTAATCTCATGTACAAAAATCTCTAATTCAGAGTCTGGAAGTTATAACCCTAATTCCATATTCAACGTTTTTTTGTTCCTGCCCGTTTCTGGAAGAGTAAATAACAACTGTCTCTTTATCTAGTAAATTTTTAATCGAGAGCATCTAAGAAACAAGGTAACGACCGTATCAATTTAGTAAAGAGATTATTTTTCTATATGTTGCGGTTGTGTCAATAAACATGGTGTTGTATGGTGTTTTTTGGTGTATGAAATTGGAATTTTTCTTGCCCTATTTTTGTTACTATTGATTAGGCTCACTATACTATTCTCTCAATTCGGTTGTTGGTCCGTTTGTATATATGTTTAGGTTCAGTATTGTGACGCCCCGGCTTCGGCAATCTAGGTACGCGCCCCGTGTGCGTTTTTTAGAATTAGAAATTGTTTAACTTATTTATTTTATAACTTGAACATTTTATTTCTCATATGAATTGCATCTTTATTTGATATGTAAATTATTTGACGAATATGATTTAATTTCATACGTGACTTAATTGTTCATTTTCTTGAAAATAAGGACTTGAGCGCATGAACTTTCTTGGATTTAATTGCAAATAATTCAAAACCTTTTGTACTAAAATGCTTGACCTAAAACTTGGGGGACTTTTT
>JBBMKE010000002.1:2860657-2894689 GCA_037834125.1 Lippia alba | reverse complement strand
TTCTGATAAAGCAGCTGCAAGTTGCTGAAACCCGCCAAAAGTAGGAAGTCAGTCACAATTTTTGACTTTGATGACATGTCTGCCAGCCTTAGTTCAAGGGATGATCATGGCTTAAGGTCATGGCTCAGGCCAATTTCTACACTTGTAACTTCTTTCAGTCCAGATTTGCATAGTCCTTCATTTTAGCTCCATTGGACCTGGAAAGCCATATTTAAGCATAATTAAGCATAATCTCAGGTAAATACATGGGGGAAATTATGAAAATTAAAGCTCTAAATACCCACTAACAAGCATCCCAAACCGACGACTTCCAATGTGTAGCGGGGGGTAGTTAGGAGCATCAAAGCGGTGTCCCACAATATAAGATGGCGGATTAGCACTGGTAACGGCATCAGCTTGTGGGATGATGACTGGACGGGTACGGGCAGTTTGCGGGATATGATTAACAGCCCGATCCACCCGGCGGAAGAGAATTTCATGGTTGCAAACATTATTGATGAAGACCGCAAGTGGAGACTTGATGGACTCGCGACCCAAATTCGGGAGGCAATCCAAACTATGATAAGGAATATCTCGATTCCAGTTGAGAGCACATACGAGGATGTGCAATGTTGGCCGGGTTCTTCGTCCTAAAAATTCACGTATGCCTCTGCTTATGCGTCACTAAACACACCTTGTACGGATGTGGATGAGTCCTAGAAAAAAATTTGGAAGTGTGGGATGCCTAACAAAATTAAATGCTTCATTTGGCTTCTTAATCACCACAGCCTCATGTGTAATGCGTTGAGATTAGATAGGAACATGGCGGCGGACGCGAAGTGTTTGCAGTGCCGAGCACCAAGGGAAGACGCCATACACATGTTCCGTAATTGCCCACCAGCGAAGATATTTCAGAATAAAATTATTAGTGAGAAAGATTGGAGAAGGTTTTAGGCTGTTGGCGAAGAGAACCGGTTTATACGGACGTGGGAGCTGAATTGCGGTAATCAACTAAAGATGGATTGGGAGTGGAAGTGCGTGTTCGTCGTGGGTTTGTGGGCGCTTTGGAAACACAGAAACAGATGGACGTATCAAGGCCTCAAGGAACCTCTCGGAGTTACTCTGAGTAACCTTAAACTGATGATATCTGATCTTGGGGGATGTTTCGAGCCTGCAAAAAAGCTCAGAGACAACCAAGAGCCGCTTGAGTGGCAGGTTCCGCCTCCAGGGCGGGTGAAACTCAATACGGACGGAAGTTTACTCACAAACACGAACGCTGAGGCGGCGGGTGGAATTATTCGGGACGAGCACGATCACTGGATGGTGGGTTTTGGCGTCAAGTTCCAGACCACGGACATCAATATCGCGGAGTTGATAGGACTCAGGGGAGGGTTTGAAAAATGCTTGGGGTAGAAGGTTTGAAAAAATTGAAGTGGAGAGTGACTCCAAAAATGTCGTCGATATGGTGGAAGAGGCGTTGATTGAAGAACATCCGCTTGGCATTCTGATTCACGAGTGTCGCGTCCTGATACATAAACTATGGCAATTTACTCTCCGGCATGTGAAGAGAGGATGCAACACCTTGGCTGATGGATTGGCTAAACGCAGCAGGAACTTGAGGGAGGATTTCTGCATTTGGGATAGTGATCCTACTGCTATTGCTGGTTGATGAGAGCTGGCCTCTTCTGTTGGATCAAAAAAACTCAACATATACAAAATATTATTACTGAAAAAAGACAAAAAACATAACACATAAGATAACGTCTATAGCTGTTTAAGAAATCCAAAAAGATTTATTTAGTACTACTAAGAACAATATCCGATTATGTTGATCCGAAAGATTGTACACCCGAATGAGATGCAGAAGGACGTATGCTCCATGTGGATTCTGCTCGTGAAAATACACTTGGTCTCTCTCTCCGACTCCGATTCTTGCCAATAATGGACCTGATCGAAATGCGAGTTAAATAAATTATAAACCACAATCAATCTATAATTTAGGTAAATATGACAAGTTAGAATGCGATCCTAAGTCGTATGATACTCAAATTAAACAAGAGACTAATAATTACCTCATCATTCCTAGGAAGCCGATAGCTTTTGCTTTAGGTCCGATGGTGCAAAGTTGATACAAGCCTTGTTCATTATCGAGAACGTATTTGATGTCAATTCTTGCAAAATCTCTACACTAGTGATTATAGTGATCTATAACCATATCTGAATATTCGCCGTCAATCTTGACCCGATATAGCCATTCATAATTCAAAAATTTGTCTAATAGCACGACGAGCTGCCGTGAAACCTTGATTGTTTCATGAGGCCGCACTCCAATCGTATTAAGACCGTTATGCGGTTGATAGGCATCATAGTTCAGTTGAAAGTATCTTCTGGGCGCGTCTCCACCATCCGCGCACGCAATATAATATCATGATCGGTTTGATTGCATATAGTTGTTTGCCGACCCATGATATCTATATATCTATTCTATTGATTGTGAATATGTACCTTCATAAGATTTATTATGTAATTATAATGCTCCCTTTAATTCATTTTCAGTAGGATGGACTATTAGAATTCTTGTCTAATTATTTAAGAGGCTTGTTCATCGGAACATTTGCCGTAGTTTTATAAAAAGGTCATTTAGATTTAATATACCTTATATTTAGATTTAATGATAAATTATAATGCAATCCACTTAAGTTAGAAATTATATTTGAGTCCTCGTAAACTTGTTTGGTGTAAGGTTTCTAATGAAATTTGAAAAAATATACTTGATATTTGTATGCATTGAATATGACCAAATTATAAAATTATTCTTAAAGTATACCCGGTTGTGAATATATATGTATCTCATTCATAAGATTTATTATGTATTTATAATGCTCCTTTTAATTCTTTTCCTAGTAGGGTTCCAATCCTATTAGAATTCTTTTTTAATTATTTCAGATTGTTTTAGTTTTGGATATTTCTTTTTTCTTTTTAAATCGGTCAAATTGAGACCGTGAAGTGTTTACCGAGAAACCCGCGTCATATATTAAGTCAGACGAACCAATAATACAACAAGTGGCGAGAAATCCACATGTCTAAAAGGGAATTACAACAAAAGTGCTCAGCAAAATAATTAATAACACGGTTAAGATCATCATGAGCATAAATTAATTTAAGGTCCCTCTAGCACTTCGACCTCAAAGGATCATGTACTGGCCTACTGAGGCGCCTAGTCATCCGGACATCAACAAGAATTAACGAGACTATCAACAAGAATTAATGAGACTACATGTTTGCAGCACATGAACGCTACCACGTCAAAGGCGTCCACAGGATCGTTGCACCATCTCATCTCCACCGGAGTGTTAATAATATTAAGATGTGGTGCTGCACAATGGCTAGTCTTGAGAGACTGACTTAAATAAAATCCGTCAATTTCCATTTGGCGATCTGGCAGCCCAAAGAATACCACATTCTTGATGTACGCGCTGATATTAATACCATTGCTAATCTGTAAGGACAACCAACAAATACCCTTCCCAAGCGAGATGATTAATGTTAATTGTTAAGCAATATCTATTGTTTCTATTTGCCAAAAGAAAGTTATATAAAGGAATCAAGCAAGTTGTCACAAATAAATTACCCTAAGGAATTATCATGGCTACTATCTCTCCATGTGGAAAAATTTTAGCCCAAATTCGACTCGACTGAACCCAACTAATTAAAGAAGCAAATGTATTACACTTGTTATTGATCATTCTCTCTAAATTTTCCACCAACCATATGAGTCAACAAGTGTAAAACACTCGTGTCCCTTTACCATCAGATTCAGATTCGGGTTAGAATTATGTGTGCTTCAAATCAACCTGAGTGCACGACCCAAAATAAATCATTGAAGGTTCAAACAAATTAAGTGAAACTTTACCATCAGATTTCATGAGACTCAAGAAAATCGTCATTGTAAATGTTGTTTTCTTATCTGGAGATTTGGCATTTCCCACTTATCCGTCCTGATGAATCCACGTAGTTGTGGTAACATTGTCATAGGACGAAAGTTCCATTGTTGCTGCAAATCCGCACCCCTTTTCGCAAGATAATCCGAGGCTGAATTTCCTTCACGGAAAATATGACTTACTGACGTTTATGATGCGTGCCATGCAAGAGAATTTTCGTAAGCATTTGTTGAAGCTCCATATTTCCCACACATCCTCGCTGCAACAGTGATAATTATTTGAGCATCCAACTCAAGCCACACATTATTGCATCCAATATGCTCAAGGCCATTTGGAGGCCTACTGTAGCTGTAGTAAGCTCTGCCATGTCGTTCGTCCTTTCGCCTATGCCTCTACTAAAAGCACATAAAACTGCTCCGTGGCAGTCCCGAACTATGCCACCAATACCTGCAGCTCCAGGATTTCCTCGAGCCGGCCCATCGGTATTAATTTTTATCCACCCAACGCGTGGTTTGAATGTTTGATCCAACGTACCAAAGTCACTTTGTTTTTCGGCTTAGTGTCTAACTTTATTGTGGCCACCTCGCCATCAGGATCAACCAAATTTACCCGTTATGTCTAGAAAGGGATATTCTCGTGCTTTTTCTTGTTCCTTTCTATCCATATATATATATATTACACAACACCAAAAGAGGGATTACAATACGAATATGTTTCTCCTTCCCAAATGGCGTTGAAGATATCCAAGCGTGGAGCCAAGTGGTCACACCTGCATATGAAATAAATTAGCAAAGCATTCCCAAATAACTTTAGCTTTATCAGTATTTGAAAATAAATGGCTAATGTTCTCCTCTTCAGTCTTCATTGCAACAAGCACATTTTGAAGGGAAAACCATCCCTTTTCGGTGCAATCGTTCATCTACCGGGATCCAATCATGAACTAGTCTTCAAATGAAAACCATGATTGTTGGAGTTAAGGTTACATCTCCAAAGAGCATGAAAAAAATCCGATTGCTATTGTTTTTGACGGATATGGATGATGCCAGGCTGACTTAATTGTAAAACATCCATCTTATGCCGATCGCATCCGGAGTCTTCTATAGAAACTTGAAGCACTCTCTGTACCATTTCTTCTCTGATTTTCTCACGAAGCTTAATTACCAACATTCCACTTTGAATCTATCCAAAAGTCATTTACAGCAAAGTGCTCATAGCCTCCAACTTCCTCAAAAGCTAAAGGCAAATTTTGTAACCATTGATCCTTCCAAAATGATCGTTTGCCCAAGTATCCATCCTATTTCCTTCTCAGCTATATTTTCTCCAAACATGTGATGATTGTTGAGAGACTAATGCATCTAGGACATGTCAACATGCGATATTTCGAGCACATGTATTAAGCCCATAATGAGTCACTAGTTCGAAATCTCAACAAAGTTTGAGCCAAAATGATATCCGAAACACTTCGAGTTCTGACTCCTCCTTCCTTAGTTTTGGATAATTAAAACCCCTGTTATTTTTTTACTTTTAAAATCAATTGTTTAAAGAAAAAAAGAAAGATCTAAATATAGTAGTTCGTCCAATTCTTTTTCTTGTAGGGTTTTTTAATCTTATTAAGATGTGAAAACTCATGATCTCCAATGTATCAGCCAACAAATTTTCTTTATTGTCATTGACTCAATCCGATAGCCATCCTTTAACATAGCAAAAAATATTACGTGACAATGTTTTTAAAAAGTATTTTTGTTTTTTATTTAATTAATATCTAAAATTCATAAAAATTTAAAATTAAAGAGAGAGAGAGAGAGAGGAGGTAATTTTCTGCCGCTTTAAGATTATATTATGTTTACACTTTAAAATACCATTTTTAACTTTATGCAATTGTAGAAAATAAAAAAACAATTTAAATTATTTTTAAAAAGCCATAAAAAATTTTTAAAAAAATAATTCAATGCATGTGCAAATAAAAAATTATTAATATTTAAATATATTAAAATAATTTTTTTATTATTATATATTCTATAATTATTTTTTAAAATAAACATGATGAGATAGTGTCCTATTAATAGGTAAAATTAAAAATTAAAAATATAAGTAGAAAGAGATAAAAATTATATAAAAAAGAAAAGAAAAAAAAGTTGAAGTGATGAGAGAGAAAAGGAGTTAAACAAAACGTGAGAGTTATGAAATAAAATGAATAAACACATAAAAAAAGAAAAAAAATTACAGACCAAGAGTCCATGAACTCGCTTAATAATATAAATATAGTATAGATATAGATTATTATATTGCAAATAAGTATATAAAAAAATTATTTTAATATATTTAAATACTATTAATTTTTTTATTTGCACATACAGCGAATGTACAGATTTACTAGTATCAATGATGTAATAACTACATATGATGGGGTTTGATCCAACGTGGTTTGCACCATCACCACTTAAAATTTATATTATGTGAGAGAACCACCGAGGAAGGTAAAACTTCGACAGAGAAGGCCTATCAGAGTTTAGGGTAGTGAGTTCTACCAGTTAAGTCAATAGGGATTGAGGGTACAACAACTTAATAATGTGAGGGAATATAACAGGCAAAGGAAGCAAATCCAAAGGGGTTAATGGATTAAAACCATAAACAAGTTCACATGGTGAATAAGATGTCAAGAATGCACTGCTCTATTGTATGCAAGTTCAATGAATTGAATGCATTCTACCCAAGTTTTTTAATATGACTTAAAAACAACACGCAAAAGAGTTCACAATGTTCTATTGACAACCTCGAAATGCCCATCAATTTGGGGATGACAAGTAAAGTACTTTGTGATATGCCCGATTAGAAGATGATCCTTTAGAGGGATAACACTTTGATCTATCTATAGTTGAAGGTAAGAACCCTTTCGTTAATTTTGTGTCAAGTGGTCCAAAATGAGATGTTGCCCTAGACATACACGTGGTCCAATGAGGACGGTTGAGGAAAAATAGTTGCAGGCCTGCTATAAAGGTAACCGCCGACCGAGTGTAGCAAGTGTCTTGTCAAGCACTGAGTGTCAGAAAACACTATGGGTCCGTTACCGAGTGATAAACGTGCACGGTATGATAATGTATTTGATATACTTAGAAGAGCGGTCCATAGACACCTTGAGGGCACCTGACTAAATGGAGGACCTTAGAGAACTTGGCGTGGTACTCAGTGTGAGCCCTCGTGGTTGATGATATCGTTCGATTGAGTCTTTAGCTCTCGAACCTTTGGTGCTCGTCTTTCGAGAGGAAACTTTATATATCTTTCCCGGCTAAAACTAATGGTGGCCGCCAGGGTAGCTTTAGAACACACGCCACATGGGTACATGCGTAGTGATGTGGCCTCGTTTTATTTCTGCTCCATCAACGTAAACCTTTTTTAAGATAAGTTAATTATTCGGTGAAAATTCAACAAATATCGCAAAATTTTAAAAATTATGAATCTTAATTGCAAATAATAATACGAACTCGTCATTTTTTCCAATAATAAACATGTTTCGTGATTAGTATAAAGTTTTTTTTAAAAAAGAAAAGAATCATTAGTAAGTATAGTTCACTATTTTAATGTAATTATTTTGATCCAACCCTTACGGGAAATTGAAATTTCCAAAATATACAATCATGAGAGGGGATCAGCTAAATTAAATCAATATACTATAATATTAAGTTTATAAACAAAAAACGTGAGTGAATTTTAATTATTTTGTATTCATAGTTTCAATTATTTATCATTATAATTATCTTAAATTAATAAGAAGAATAATTCTGGTCCTAGTTTTGCCAGGTGAGGACTGAGGAATAGCAGACCAAACACCTTAGAAAGTGAAAGTACAACTTCTACATAACAATGCACAACTCCTCAAAGCAGCGATTCCTCCACTCCCCATTCCATTTCCGTACACGCATTCAACATCCCAGCCACAGCATTTGCATGAAAATCCAGCACAAACTGTCTCCAAATTAGTTTAATTTTGAGAAATTTCGTATACGTATATGCATAATCTACTCTCTCCCGTATGAATACATAGATATAGATCGCTTTGAGGTTATTGATTGTGTTGTATTGGGTGAAGTATGGAGCTGATCTGCTCGAATTGTGTTTACGCTTCTGCGTCTTCATCGCTGCTAGCGCCGGCGATTAGTTATCGGAAAAGTCGCCGGAATTTTGTGAAGTTGAATCGGAATTGTTCCGGCAAAAGTAGAAGTAGGAGGGAGCTGGGAATTCGAGCTCAGAGGAGTGGTTTGTTGGTACAGGAGGCAGTCACGAGTACGAGCGGCAGCAGCGCCTTGGAGCAGCTGGATATCGAACGCGGTGTTTGTGTTCCGTTTCGGAAGTACACGCCGGAAGGAGTATGTAATCATGTTTTCATCTTGTCACTGTGAATTTTACTCCTCCCCTTCTTTTTTCAATCTTGAGTCAATTTCTTCCGTTGGCATATGCGTTGGAGGAGTTTGTAATAAATGCATGTGTCACAGTAAGTCAAAAGTTGTGTCTTGATCTCTATTCGTAGTATGTGTTCTATAAGTTTATTGAATTTTGGTTCTTGGTAATGTTTGCGCTGTAGATTTTGTGTTCCAGTTATTGTGTGCGTGCTGTACTTTAATATGTCATTTGGATCAGAGTATTGAAACGGGTACGGTTAATTTGAAGAGTAATTTGCACGTCAATTGACAATTTGACATCCATCATGATACTGTTTTCTGGAAGTGCTTGTAGTTATTTCTGTTGATTATATTTGTGGTAGAGCACAATTAGACCATAGGCATCATTTGCGGGTAACATTAGTTATTTTATCCTGGTCTTGCATCAGACTTCACTTTATCAAATACTCTGTGTTGTATCATGATCATAGTACACAATTTGTATGTTTAGTTTTTTCAACACATTTACGGATGATATTGGTTGCTTGTTCAGGTTAGGAATAAAGTACTGGAATCAAGAGGAGCTATATTGTCATTAATTGGTAGAGGGGTGGAAATTGTGTGGAGTTTGGGACTTTATTGGTCCACATTGATGTATGATTGTTTTGTTGGTCGGGATGAAGAAGTTGTTCCTTTCCGTGCTCGCCAATTGAGGAATCTCCTCTGTGACTTGGGCCCTTCTTTCATCAAAGCTGGACAGGTTTTTTCCTTTTCTTTAGGTTCCATAAGCTTGTGGTGTTTACCACTATGGGTGAACATGTTATTTTCTTCACAATATGACTATTACACAGAACTTGGATGAGTTGGCAAAGGAAAATTGTGGAGGAATACTGTATTTGAGGATTTTTTATTCAAACAGTGCTGGACTAAGAAGAAACATTATTGTGCAAGGGGTTCATTGTCGTAAAATAAAAGAAGAAATATTTAATATAAAGCTGTTGAAGAGTATTGGAGTTTGCTCCGTACTCTAGAACTTGACTCCTTTTGATTAACTCATTAGTTATTTTTTTTTTTGGGCTTTTTTCTAACCGAACGGGTCATTGTATTTTTCTGTAAAGGTGCTTGCCAATAGGCCTGATATCATTCGAGAGGATTACATGAATGAACTTTGCATCCTTCAAGATGATGTTCCACCTTTCCCTAATCAGGTACTTAGTTCTCTTTTCCCTAATGCATATTTCTCATATTATTTGAAATTGAGCAACCAATCATTAGGGTGGTGTAGGTAGCTTTTGACATCATAGAAGAGGAGCTAGGCCAACCTCTTGAGGCTGTTTTCAGCAAAATTTCATCAGAGACAATTGCAGCTGCAAGCTTGGGTCAGGTTTATCGAGCTACACTTCGGTCATCTGGAGAGGATGTTGCTATTAAGGTTTCTAATTCTATATTTAATCAATTTCCACTAGAGTGCTTTTGTTTAGAACTGTGGTTCTATTGCAGAATTTGTTCTACAGTTTTGATGGATTTAATGTATGATACTTTTACTTATGAGTTAGGATTAGACTTACTAAGTCCAGCTCCCATGCTCATTGATACAAAGTCGGGTTAGGATTATTTGCTCATAATTAACTGATGCAGAAATGCTTGCTGAGAGCCTGAGAGTAAGTGGAGGGAGATAGTTAAGGCTAGCAAACAAATTTCTTCTTGAGTTTCTTTGTAACAGGAGTTCAATATTCTGGAATACTATAAGTGTTTCCTTTTTCTTTGTTTAAACATGGTTCTCTTTGCTATTTGTTCTCCTTTGCCATGCTGCTTGTAGTACTTATCATGTTTAACTATTACTTCCTGATTTTATCTTAATTATGAACTGTAGGTCCAAAGACCCGAGATTGAGCCCATTATCTATAGGGATCTTTTCCTTTTCCGCACTCTAGCATCATTCTTGAATGGCATCAGCCTGCAAAAGCTGGGTTGTAATGCGGAGCTTATAGTTGATGAGTTTGGAGAGAAGCTTTTGGAGGAGCTTGATTATACCTTGGTATTACCATTTACTCTTATGGACTCTCTCTCTCTCTCTCTCTCTGGTGCGCACGCACACGCGTACAGAGAAACATATGTATTTAATGTATATGTATCAGTCTGTCTATCTAGCTCCTCGCCTCATACACTGAACCATACATACATATAAATAGACAGAGCCATAGAGTATGCGTAAAACCCCAGATTCCTGCTAGGTTTGCGTACCATTTTAATTTTGTGTGTGCCGCTATTTATTTATAGAACTTTAGCTTTGTGTCATTGTTTCTTGGAAAACAAAATTAAAATGCTTTTTATGGTATGTTCAAAAATATACCTGTCTTTCCCTTTTCCTTCTATTCACTTCATATTGCTTTTGTACAAAAATAGACTGTCTTATAAATTATAATCGTGTTTTGTATAAAATTGAATTTTTGTAAGACTTAGATGCCCTTCTCATCTGTTTTCCCAGGAAGCTCGTAACATTGAAGATTTTATTGAGAACTTCAAGGATGACCCTACTGTTAAAATTCCACAAGTTTATAAGCAACTCTCGGGTTCGCGTGTGTTAGTGATGGAGTGGATTGATGGAATTCGGTGCACGGACCCGAAGGTTTGAATGTTAATCAATTTATAAAGTATGCAATTTGGTGTATATCTAACTATGGTTCTTCATTAATACAGGCTATCAAGGATGAAGGAATTGATGTAAATGGATTTTTAACTGTTGGGGTGAGTGCTGCCTTGCGACAGTTGCTAGAGTTTGGTCTATTTCACGGGGACCCTCACCCTGGAAATATCTTTGCCATGCGCGATGGACGTATTGCATACGTGGATTTTGGAAATGTGGCTGTTCTCAGTCAGGTAACAATTGATAATCCAATTCAGCTTTTGTCCTCTTTCATAGTTCCATAAGCTCGACCTAGTTTACTGCTAGTGTCTTTTATTTGCTTGTCTTGATTTCTGATTTGTTCTTCTAGTCTTCAATCTTTTTTGGGTTAATGTTATTCCTCCTGTTGAGGGGTTCAAGGAGACCACAAAATTATAAAGCTTTATTATTTTCAAAACCATGGGTACAGCTACCATTAGGTTCTAACTTGTATGCTCTGTATAATGTCTATGGGAAAATTAAGTAGCTAGATGCTGTGTTCCAGTCCTTCTGTTCAATGAAAATAAGTTTTAAGAACATATTCTGGGAGTTTATCTGCATGGGGAACAAGTAGATGCTGTTCCACCACCTCATGTTTATTATTTATTTCTTAGATTTCTGCATGAAAAAGAAAAAATAAAGCCTGGTAAAATCTCATTATTTCCAGCTTCTATCAGTATAGCTGCTGCCATTTTTTTCTTCATTTTATTTGCTGTTGAAAAAGAAGCGTTATCCAGCTTGTTTTATTATTCTTTTGCAGCAAAATAAACAAATTCTTATAGATGCGGTTGTCCATGCTGTAAATGAAGATTATGTTGAGATGGCCAATGATTTTACCAGGCTCGGTTTTCTAGCCAGCGGAACGGATGTCTCCCCCATTGTTCCAGCTCTGGAAGCAATATGGCAGAACTCTGTTGGAAAAGGACTTTCTGACTTTAATTTCAGAAGTGTTACAGGTATTCGAATTGATTTCTTCTCGTGTGTGAAACGATTGTGTTGTTTCTTGTTCTTTTTGGTGCATGCTTCTATGTATGCACACACTTCAATTTCGTGGTAAGTATTGAACTCAACCATTCATGTTCTTGTACTTCCTTGTAGCATGTTTTGTTTTCACAAACGTTTATTGGTGTTTAGTTACTTACTGGGATGCTTTTTCAGTATTAGGAACTGACCCCATTAATGACGAAATATAGTATTTGACTAAAGTAAGCGGAATATCACTTTTAACTGTTCCAATTGTCCTGATTTGTATATCTATGACCATAGGCAATTACACTGAATTACCTTTTATCTAAATCATTAGCATGCTGAAGTTTCGTCCCATGACCTTGCTAGTTTTCTTTTAGCTGATGTTGTTACTTTGATTTCGTTTTTGTAATTTTCTGGTTAACTTTGTTGCATTTCTTGCAGGGAAGTTTAACCAGCTAGTTTACAATTACCCTATCCGCATTCCAGAGAGGTTCTCTCTTGTTATTCGTTCGTTATTGACTCAAGAAGGCATCTGCTTCACCCTGCAGCGCGATTTTAAATTCCTTGAGGTATATATATATTTTTCCTATTTACCTTAGTAAGAACATTTATAGTTTCATCTTTGTCCAATCTTGTCTGATATACGTTTATAAGGTATCTTCCAGAACTTTGGAATCACGTGGGACATGTATATCAAATATATGTCTGGAACTTCTTCTGCAATCGTTTCAATCCCGATTTCAATAAATTTACTATTAGCCTAAAATACATTCGCATCAAGAGAAATATGCTTCGCCTTTTGTCTTCTCCAGCAGGGACTAGTGATCATTGTGGTCAATTGTTTTAAGTAGTGATTTGATTGTGATCTCTTTGTGCGGTAATAGGGAATATTGTCAATATTGTAAACATGGAAATATACACAAATTGTCTATTATGTCTTATAATCTAACAAGCATTAAATGTTGGAATGAACATTTTCACTAATAACTGTATTCATCTGAATTCTTGTTCTTAATTTGCTTTGCACCTATCTTCCTGTTATTTTTGTTTTGTTTATAATTGGTATTTTGATAATCATTGTGACCAGGTTGCTTATCCTTACGTGGCAAAGCGCCTACTCACGGATCCCAATCCTGCTTTGCGTGAACGTCTTATTCAGGTTATCTACAACCTAGTTCATACACCATAATCTTTTACTTTTCGGGTCTTCTTTTTCGTAAATGCTTTGTTTTCCTTGAATTATCATTGCATTACATCCTCCTTACTGTTGTCAGTTTGTATCCAACTAAAGATGAGAACTGAACTAGGATTTTTTTAGTATTGATTTTTCAATGCTTCCGAGGCAGTGCTGGTGACCTAACAACTGATGATGTATGGCTCTTATCATGCTGGTGGCTGAGAATGTAAATAGACTAATTTTGAGCTCCATTAACCTATTGTCATAAACGATGATGTCATGCTTAATATACTACAAGTCTGCTAATCATTTGAGAGACAAGAGCCGTAAGGATGTCACATGTTTGTTAATTTCACTGTACCATATCAATTACATATACATCTCATTTCAGAAGAATGCTAAAATTCTTTTGAAGATACGTCTGGGTACAAAATAATATTGCAATGAAACTAGATATAGCATATTTGGCTTGGACTTTGTAATATGATCACTTGCTTAGTAATCTGATGTGATTATTTCTGTAATGCTCACATTTACAACTTTTATCAATCAGAAGGAATAAGTTGCTGGCATTGGCAAATAATACTGTTTGCTGACTTTGTCCCCTGCTTGATTTTTCAGGTATTATTTAAAGATGGGGTTTTCCAGTGGAAAAGACTCGAGAACCTAATTGTTCTAGCAAAAGAAAATGTTGCAATGTTGAGCAGCAACCCTGCTTTTCAGGGGAATAAGATGTTCGTATCCCATAACCTTTTATCTTGGTTTTGGCCTTTTTTTCCTTCACACGCAAATCTTTTCATCTTTTTTTTTTTTGGAACATTTAATCTTTTGCCAGACAAAGGTTTAACGAGCAACAAAGGCAAAACAAATTGGACCTCACGGACACCATCAAGGATGGGACTCGTCTTTTCCTAATTGATGAAGGAATTCGTAGGCAACTTCTTCTTGCTCTTACTGAAGACTCCAAGCTTCACGTTCAAGAGGTTGGTGAAGAAGTTTAAAGAGTGTTCACAAAAAAATTTTAAAAAAAGAATGTTTTCTACTTTTGGCTTAAAAATGCAGAAAAAGCAAACTAGAGTGCCTTGTTCTGCTGCTCGTACTTAAAATAAGCAAGCACCTGACGGGTTCGGCATTTTTGCTAGGGACAAATTACACCAACATATCTTGTGTTCGGCATACTTACACTAAGTTTCCTAAAGTTGGAGAAACTATGAAAACCCACTATCAAAGAATTTACATTACATTTGGATCCATCCAATTTTATAATTTCAGCTCTACTTTTTATGAATACCTTATTTTGTTCCGGCTCTTACCGATCAATATTCGACTTCAAATTCATGACTATAATAAATCTGGGAGTATATGAGGGGAACTTCTTGTAATTTCTCAAACTTGAGGGGAAGTTTATGTAATTAGGCCAACATCATGAATGTCAGTGTAACCATCCTTTTATTTTTTTACAACTTCAGCTTTTACTTTCAAAATTTTTCGATGTTCTTGCAATTACCCTCTCAATGTACGTTTCTTTACAAGATCCACCGTATCTAACCTGAAACGTGCTTTTCCAGCTTGTTGATGTATACAGGCTGCTGGAGGACCAAATAGATGTACCTTCAGTTGCTATGCAAGTAGCACAAGGTAACCTTAAAGTTTGACAAACTTCCAAGTTTAATTCATGCACGCAGTTTCTAATGTCTCAAACTCGTCGCTTTTACAGATCTTCCTTCTCTCGCTAGGGACGTAATGCTTTCGTGGAGTGCATCCATCTTATCTGATAGATAAGACCAGTTTTGCTAGGCAGTTATACTCCATTTTTATCTGCAGGAGCATTCTCTAATGCAAAATGCGGCTCTTACAGCTAGGCTTAGAGGGTGTGACATCAAAGATTCACTTCAATCTTTGTATATAGTCAAAATTATGTATATGTAGAAATGCACATCTCAAAATGTGTATAAATATGTTGATCAAACCATTAATCCAAATATACATTTTAAGCACAAATTCTAACTTTTTCCTAAAAATAGAGAAACATTAATGGAGTTCTGCTTTGTTCTCGTCTTTAGTTTGCTTGAAAAGCTCTAGGCTGTATCATCTTGTATTAATTTCACAAACAGGTTGAAAAAGTACACACATTTTCTCTAATAATTGAAACACTAACGTTGATTGTGATTGTTGGGTGTACCAGAACCAACTACTTCACTTCATTATGGGAAATATGGGAATTTAAAAAAACAAACAAACAAACAAACACAGACACGAAAATGGATAGAGAAATTCTAACCCAATTTATTGGAGGGAATTAGGTCCCAAGGGACGCCCAAGTCTTTTTTTAGGGAGAGAGATAACTTTTTAATCACTTGCATCAATCTCTGTTAAAATATAGAGAAGTTGGGTACTTCAATGTGAATTATCAATTTCATGTAAATTGGTGTTGTTCTGTACAATGATTCTTGATCTTGCATATTTTTCGTAACACAAGATAAGAAGGGTATATATTCACTTATAGTTTTTTATCAAAAAGAGGTGCAATTGGGGTATTTGGCTGCGACACCTAAAGTTTTTAATCTATACAACTTTTTTGTCTTGTAATTTAACATAAAAAGGATAAGAGCCAAATATCGGGTGAATTATGTCTACCTTTCAATTATAATGTAATCGAATTTCAATGTTGCATTTCACTGCCTTTCTCATCTCCCTCAATGCCAAACTGTTTCTATGTTCTTGGATGAAGTTGGTGATTTAATTAGATAAAACTGCAAGTGCAATTAATTTTTGAGAATTTTTTTTACGTGTAATAAGTAAGTTAACCCTCATTTAATCACCTAGTGCTATGCACAGAAGGATCATGAAAAAGAATTTAAAAGAAAATGCCAAAAAAAGAAAAAATATTAAATGCCAAATTAATTTAGATTATAGCCACTTGTTGTATTGTCCACATAAGTTTTTCAAGACAAAAAAAAAACTTTCATAAAAATTACCTGTCATGTATGGGATTTTATTTAATTAATTGACAGTCTAAAACCCCCAAAAATAATTAATGCACATTAGAAATGTTCCCACATATATATAATTAATTATAATACACCGATACTTCTAAAAATATCATTTGTTCATATTATGTTTCGTCGAATTCTCATATCGCATGCCGTGTTCGATACTTTTCATATGAAGAATTTACAAAAAAGTCATGTCTATATTCATATTGTATCGTGTCCGTATCCGTGCAACTTAAATATAATATATATAATCTCAAAACGGGCCAGACCCGGTCTGATCCGGGTCAAGATATTGAATGGGTCGGGTTCTGACTCGTGAACCGCAAAACCAACTAACATATTTTTTCATGTAATTTGTTATTTATAAAAGGAGGGTCATCCATCCCCTGTTTATCAAAATCGAAACCCTCGTCCCCCTCACACTCCACACCCACACGAAAATTTCAACAGATTAAGGAACAATAACAGGAATTCTTCGCGCAAGATCCTCTTCAGGTGATTATTGGCACGTATGCATCTTTTGTTTTATCTGTGTTTCTTAATTTGTGAATGTTGAGTGCATACTCCTAGCTATGGTGTTGCATCTATGGATCCGCATTATAAGTTTAATACTCGTGAATTGATAAGAATAGTGGCAGTTCGTTGTTTTATTCGACAACGCTTGAATTGGAGTGTTAATTTATGTGTTTTCTGGGCTCATTGTGTTACATGGATACTTCTGTGTTCTTAATTCTACTCCCTTGATTCTTTTACGGAATTGTGTGATGGGATTGTCGTGAATTGTTTCAATTTTTTGCAAATGAGCTCCAGTTTTGGGTATTTGATTATTGGATGTTGAAGGTAGGGGCATCTTTATGATGGTCGCTTGATTTGCTGGTTACATGCAAGAGTTCACAGCTATCTGGAAGTTTATCGGATGGCAGTTTATGATTATATATTATTTCCGATAATAACGGAGGCATTCAACTGAGCGGGACCTGGTGAAGGTTTTACAGAATGGCTCAACAGTCATCGCGGCTTAATCGGCTGCTCACTTTGTTGGACAGTATCCTTTATTGCAATTTTATGTCACAATATTTCGGAAAGTTTTGTGCATGCAGAATCAAACATTGAGATGATGTACCTGATACGAGTGTCCTTATGTATTGGTGGATTTGTTAATTGTCTAATGTAAATTGTGTCCACGTTGAATATATGCGCTTTTTCTTTAACAAATGCTAAGCGGGTTCAACCCAAGCGACAAGGTTTTCTGCAGCAAGGCAGATAGGCGAAATTGCCAAGTCTCATCCACAGGATCTCAATGCTCTTTTAAGCAAGGTATAAATTCATGACTTTATTTGTTTTATTTCATAGATTGCTCCAGAAGTTAGTATTATCTTAGTAGTATCATTGAGCGAACATGAAATACAATTTTTTATGAAATATAATTATGATGACTGCAGTTGTAATCAAGAATGAATCGCTTCAGATATTTAACATTATGTAATGTTGATGAATAAACTAAATATTTACTTAACTTGGTTTCCGTAGGCATTTTGGAATTTGATCCTATTGGTTTGGAAGTTTTCCCATTTTTGAATTAGTGAAATGTTGGACTACACGGTGTTGGTCGGCAATATTTTTCGTGGCCGAGAGGCATCCCTACCAGTTATGCTGGTTTAATTGGACGTGTTGATGGCTTTACCTGTAGAGATTTTAACATTCTGTTTAAACAAAACATATCACTTTTATTATCTTGTGAAAAACACAGACTTATGATTGTTAGTCTAGGCTAGAGGTTCTTAACTAAGAGTTCGTTCCTTTTTGGAGCTGAAGTTTGCTGGTTAAAGTCACTTCCTAAATTTGTTGAATAACTGTCAGGATTTAGTTCCGTGAAAATGTTGTTAGTTTCATTTTGACAAATTGCATCATGAGAAATGTAGGTAGTTTCAGGATATGAAAATTGGGCAACGTGCTGCTTTGATTTCGCCTTTTTAAATCTGGTTTAAATGTATTCTTCTAGTATGATGTATATTCACATATTTTATTTGCTTCTTTTACACATGCAATATTTTAACTGATTTGAGCACAGGAAAATACACAGATAGCTTCTGGCTTTCCAGTTTTTATTGTCTTGACTCTTTTTCACTGCAAGTGTAGGTGTCCCAGTATTTATGTAGTAAAAAGTGGGATACCAGGGTAGCTGCTGCTCATGCTGTGGGAGCTATTGCAGAGAATGTCAAACATACATCTCTGACTGAACTTACTAGTTGTGTTGAGGCGAAGATGTCAGAAGCTGGGATGTCTGCCAGCTTTGATGACGTTCTGACCTGGCACAGCTGTCATTCTAAAATTGGAGCAGGCACTTCTTTCAGAAGGTTTGTCAAATTCATTTTGTATTTGTTACATTCCTTCTTGTAGTTTGCATAACAACATTTAGCCTGGTTATGTAAAAGTGGTGTCGTCTCATTTACACTCCAGATTTTTGTTGCTTATGTCGATCAAATCCTTGAATGTTGCAGTTTTGATCTAAAAAAGGTCTTGGAGTTCGGGGCACTGGTGGCATCTGGTGGCCAGGTTTGTTCAATATTTCATTTTAAAGATGAATGCAAATTCATTTCCTTAAACCAATTTGGACCTTAAATGCATGCCCATTTTATGTTTTTGGAACAACATTTTTTATATGTATTGTTCATATTTCTATATCGTTCTAGTGGCTGACTGGTTAAATTTTACAATAGCTATGGGGTTATAGCTTCAAATCTGAGAGCCATGTGATGATGTGATGAATCATATGATTTCCATCCTATGTTCATTAAGATATCCATGGGGTTTTAATAACCTGATATTGTGTCAGGTTTATGTTGTTCTCAACTTTGTAGTTAAATATTTTATTGTTTCGGTCTCTTCTGTTCGCTGATGTGTAAAAACTTTAGAATAGTAGTTGCGTTAGAGCTTCAAATCGGAGAGCCATGCGATGAGTCATATACTTCTCATCTTATATGTTCATTAAGACATCCACCAATTAAACCTGATATTGTAGTGTGTCAAGTTTGTGATTCTACTTAAGTTTGTGATCGTATACTTTTTTCCGTATGTGGATGTGTCATTGGGTGATCACTCATAATGGCAAAAGAGAGATTTAATTTCCAATTTGTTAATGGTAGCATAATTTTTGTATTATAATACGTGTTGGTATATGTAAAATTTTAAATGCTAGCAGTTGATCATCTATGTACAAAATTTCAGGAATATGATATTGCAAGTGATAACTGCAAGAACCCCAAAGAACGATTGGCTCGGCAGAAACAAAATCTTAAGCGTCGATTGGGTCAGTGCTAGCTTTTCTGATACTTTGTCAAATTAATATATCCCTGCTTTTGGTCTTCTGTTTCTGGAATGGACTGTACCTAACTGGTCCTACTATTGAGCAAAATGACTGCTGAACCACAATTTTGGTCGAGTCTAACTATTGTGAGATAATTGGGAACTCTCAAATTTTCATTTACTTGACTTTTTGGTGTATTTCTTATGTCCAGGTTTAGATATGTGTGAGCAGTTCATGGATGTCAATGATGTTATAAGAGATGAGGACCTCATGGTGCACAAAATTAATTATCCTGGGAATGGATTTCTGTCTCAGTATTACTCCTCACAGCCTTTACGTAATATTCAGCAATTTGTGACAAGCATGGTGCCCACATCCAGATCAAGACGGCCGAGTGCCAGGGAGCTGAATCTCTTGAAACGGAAGGCCAAAAATAGTAAGGACCAGTCCAAAGGGTGGACAAAAGATGGGGATACAGAGGGAACACAATCACATGATATGATGTCACCAAAGAGCATTTCTGCAGACTCATCAAGTTCTCAAAAGGTGAATGAAGCGCTGTCTTTGATTTTCTGGACATTATTAAAATGTTTCAAAACTGGCCATGTCTCACGTCTCAGTTATTGTCTTTTCTTCTTCTGGATCCAAAATCCGCCCATCATAGTTTACTCTAAGAATGTTACTCCCTAGAAATGTTAATTCAAAGTATCTCCATTTGCATTTCCCTGTAATAATGGCTTTTCTAAAGTGAACTCTCTTATAAGAACCTTCCAATGCAAACCACTGAAGTACTTCTGAATGCAGCAATTTGCAGATACCATTTCTGATGATGACAGTTTTGAGAATGATGGAGATGGGGTTTGGCCCTTCCAAAGTTTTGTTGAGCAACTGCTGCTTGATATGTTTGACCCAGGTAAGTGTTTTCTTGCTTTACAACATTGAATCTTGACAAAATATGTGAACTCACACAATATGGTTATGCTTTTTCAGTTTGGGAGGTCCGCCATGGCAGCATTATGGCTCTTAGAGAGATATTGACATATCAAGGAGCTAGTGCTGGAATTGTTATGCCTGAAGTCAGCCGTCCTGGTGCTTCAGTTTCTAACTTGAAAGATAAAGATAACGAATCTGCAATCAAAAGAGAGAGGGAAATTGATCTGAATTTGCATGTTTCGGCTGACGAGTCAGAGCCAGTTTTGAAAAGACCAAAAGTTGAAGACACACCATATCAGGTGGGGATCTCTATGGAAGGAGATATTGATGATTGTATGAAAGTAGATGATGGAGGACAAATTCCTATTGCACATGCAAATGGAACAATTGATATTAGTGTTGTGAAGGTGGAATCTCAATCAGGCATTGACGGTGTCTGCAATTCTACCAATGATGTTGCAGTGGCAAAAGAATATTCTGAAGGCAAGCAATCATTGGAGAAGATGAATTTGTTATATAATCTTCCTCAGAACTCTGAACTCATGAACTTCATCAAAGATGCCAGGACTTCTTGGCTGAGAAACTGTGAATTGTTGCAAGAATGTGCAATTCGCTTCCTGTGTGTCTTGTCACTGGACCGGTATGATTTGTATTATAAATTAAAGAACAGCCAAGAGTTTTTTTTCTAGTGATAAATATTGAATTCCGAGAAGGAAACTAAAACTAGAAGAAAAAGGGGCTCCGTGACTTGTACAATGAAGACCATATCTTGCTTCGGCATGAGTTTTCCATTATTTCTGAATATTTTATTTTCTCCCATTATTATGGATCAGTGAGTTCCAGTTTGCTGGCTCAGTTTATGAAGATTGATTCATTTGGGACTTTCAGAGATCTCAATGGTGGTTTGCTCTCTTTACAGGTTTGGTGACTACGTGTCTGATCAGGTTGTTGCACCAGTAAGGGAAACCTGTGCGCAAGCTTTAGGTGCTGTTCTCAAGTACATGCATCCAACATTAGTTCAAGAGACATTGAACATTTTGTTGCAAATGCAGGTAAATATTGAACAAAAATGTTTATGACTTCTTAAGATCATGTATACGAGGACCTTTCTTTGTTACTTCAACATCTTTTTAATTATACCTTCGCTTCTTTCAGCGCAGACCAGAATGGGAGATTCGTCATGGGAGTCTTTTGGGTATTAAATATTTAGTTGCTGTGCGCCAGGTATATTTCTCTTGCCCACCCTTGTTTTTCACGAATTCGTGGCTTGATTTAATCTCATAATTTGATGCTAGGTTTGATGCAATATGAATCTATCTTGCATTTTCTGAACCATGATTGCAGTCTGATTTTCTAAGACATAAATGACCTATTATGATTCTGTACCTTGAAACCCCTTAATGTTACGGGTTCACAGTGAGGGGTGATGTAAAAAGGAGCAAAATGTAATATTAAAAAAATAAGTAATAAAAAGAAGAGGTTTATTGCTGCCCCCAACTACTCTCCTTTGTATTTCTCATGTGGATAGCTTTAACCTTGTATAATGCGTCTCTCCTACATAATTGACATGTTTATATGCTGACAAATAGCTGGAATGTGACATGAGAAACATAAATGGGAGAACATGGCCTGTATCACTGATGTTGAATTTGTTAGTTATGGATAATTTGATTTCCTTGGGTAACTTATGCTGAGATGCCATGTTGTAACGTAAACTTTACATGAAGAGATACGAGTGACAGTCGCCTCGTTAGCTCTCAACAAATTCTTAGGTTGTTTAGTTGCATTTTTGGTCATCGACACTTTAGCTTTTCCTTGAGGTATGAGTAGCTTAGCTTGAACCAAACCCGTCTCAACTCGTTCACATATTGAGCTGTTTAGCTGGAACAGATATTGATTGAGATGGTTTCATTCCCATAACATCATATTTAAATAGCATATCATGCAGGGGAGGCCTGATCTTGTCTGCAAGAAAATATATTTTGTAATTAAATACTTACATTGTTTTGAAGTTGCTACTAAGATTCTTACGTTGATACAGGAGATGCTCCATGATTTACTGGGTTATGTTCTCCCTGCTTGTAAAACTGGGCTTGAAGATCCTGATGATGATGTGAGAGCAGTTGCAGCCGAGGCTTTGATTCCAACTTCTGCTGCTATTGTTTCTCTCAAGGGTTCAATATTGCACTCTATTATTATGCTGCTCTGGGACATTTTGCTTGACCTTGATGATTTGAGTCCCTCGACCAGCAGGTACTCTGTGCTGACTTTATACTGTTGACATTATTTTTTTTCCTGTCTATGACCTTCTCTACTTAATTTCCTGTGTTTAGAATATCCTTCTCCCTTTTTCCCATCAAATCCTTAACCATCAAGAGATACGTGCTGTTTTTATTGTCTCCTGCATTATGTTGTATATTACTCTTTTTTGGGTGGTCAACTTATTTGTTAAATTACTACAACTTTTATAAGAAATCTTAATCTTAGGAGTACATATGGTCCTGAAACTGTTCTGTTTCTTATTTCCTAGGGCTTCTTTCACTTTATCTGTCATGTTCTGCTCGTTCCAAGTCTGATAGTTTGTTCGACCGACATTTTTGGCGCATTTCAATAAGTTTGCCTCTATCTCTGTTTTGGTTTCTTAATCTCTTACTGAACATTTTGGCCACCATGCTTTGCCATCAACACTAATTATTTGAAGGACTAACTTCACTCGTTTGTTTCATTTGGCATGTGCATTGAGTTTTTCTCTTTCTTTATTCTGTTAAGCTTCCTTTCTTTCCTGATACGTACTATTTTCCTACCTAGTGCAATAACTCCTTCAATACATATCTTTTCATCATTGTATTATTGTCCTCCCATTGAAATGTCACCACAGTTTCTTGCCTACACTTTCAGTTCCTCATCTCGTCTGCCTTATTAAACAGTCAGCCATTTATTCCATATTTTGCATACTACTTGTACTCATGGGGTTCCTTTTTGTTCCATAGTTTTATGATTTTTTTTTTCTGGCATCCATTCAGTCTCTTTCATTTTTCCTCAAGAAGAAACTTGCATCAAAGTAAATGATTACTGATGACGGGAAGATAGATTCTAGATCAAGAGTTTATCTCTGTGTCAGTTGGTTGATACTTGGTAATGAGGCTGAGTGTCGTGATTTATATGACATATTTTTGGGTACAATTATTCTGACTTGTTTGCAGGAACTTTTTAGAGTCATTGAGTTTTCCCCTTTGATTAGAGTCGATTGAATGGCATATAAACTTTTAGCTTTCAAATATACTGATGATGTATATAATATATGTATGTAGGGGTGTGTGGCGTGGGTGTGGGTTTGTGTGGTGTGTGTTTATGTATATAGGGGGGTGTGTGTGTGTGTGTGGATGTGTACCTGTTCCATAATTTTCTGCGCAGAAGGAGGCTTGACTGCAAATCCCAGTATTCATGATGTTTTTTGTGTAATTTATGATTTGGTTTGTGTTGAATATTAGCTATAGTTACTTTACATTTCTGTAGTTTTTCAAAATTTTTGATATTTCTGTAATCTCAATTGCAGTGTAATGAATCTATTAGCAGAAATTTATTCCCAGGAGCAGATGATTCCAAAAACTTTTGGTACGGTGGACTCTGAAGAGAACTTAGAGCTCGACCTTAATGAAATTGGTCATGCGGAGGATCCTGAAGAAGGAATGGGTTCTCTAGAAAACCCCTATATGCTATCAACACTGGCACCAAGGTTATGGCCATTTATGAGGCATAGTATCACTTCAGTCCGCTTATCAGCAATCCGCACCCTGGTAGTATATTACTCTTTTTATCTCGGCTACCTTGTATTGCAACTTAAGAGTAATTTTTGTTTAATTTTACTTTTGAAGATCGATTTTAATTCTCTTACTTTTTTTAGGTGACCTTCCCATTAGATGACAAATCGTATATAATCTTGCCAGACTTTTTTACTGCTTTTATTTGTAAATGGTTGTCGGAAAAAATTGAATGTTGTACAACTATTTGCAGGAACGCCTGCTTGAAGCTGGTTATAGGAGGAGCATCACTGATGAGTCTAGCTCATTTTGGCCTTCTTTTATAGTTGGTGACACCCTAAGGATTGTTTTTCAGAACTTGCTGCTTGAATCGAATGATGAGATTCTCCAGTGCTCAGAGAGGGTTTGGAATCTCTTACTCAAAGTGAGCATTTTGCTGTTTCGTTTTTGTTTTCACTGTAATCGTGATTATTACGTTATCTTTTCAGCTAATTGTTGAATGGTGGTGTCAGGACTGTTCTTTAAGTTTCCGTGTGGTTAATATAGATATTAGGATCTGAAATGGTGCACTTTTTTTGGTAATGGATTACAATCAAGAAGGTTGAGAAATAAAATAGGGAAAGGGATCTCTACCAAGTGTAATATGTGCTGAAAGTGTGAGTTTATGAAGTCTGGCAGTAACCATTGTCCAACAGCTTATTAGCTGCTCTGACCACCTTAACATGCTTAATTAATTTGATTAAGTCTATCCTGATTCTTTATTTTTCCTTTATGTATTCAAGTGCTTCTAGTTGACCCTGTTGCAATATGCATGTGCCATCTATTTTTCTTTTTCTACCATTACTAGCATTATGATTACCCTGTCAATGAATGCAGGTGCTTAAGTTAATTTTTCTAACACCATTGAAAGAGTTTCCAGTTTTCCCTCTAAGGCCATGGATTCCTAATATTTTTTTCACTATTCTCAATATCATTTTGACTATACCTAATATTATCAAGTGACTTTTTTATAGTCAAAATAAACCGAACTGGATTTGGCTTATTGTTATTAGTTCCTTGCATGTGAATAGCCTTGTTAAGATTATATCATACCAAAATAAAATGAACTACTATTGGCTTCATCTTTTTCAAGTTCTAACAAAATGAACATCTCTCCAGCTCTCGTTTTGCAGCCTTCTGATATAACATTGATTACGTGCAGTGTAATTTGTGTTGGGTTTCTATGGCATGCTAAAATGCTCGTGAAACTTTTAACAGTGTGCATATAGTAGTCCTTTTTTAGAAGTATATAGGGTGTCTGAAGCTGTCTGTTTTATTTCTATGCTTTCCTCCGCGGGCACTAAACTTTTCATTCAATTGATCAGTGTCGAGTGGAGGATTTAGAAAGTGCTGCAAAATTATATTTCTCTTCCTGGATCGAGCTTGCTACTACTCCGTATGGTTCTCCCTTGGATGCTACCAAAATGTTTTGGCCTATAGCACTACCTCGTAAAAGTCACTTCAAAGCAGCAGCTAAAATGAGAGTAGCTATGCGGGAAGCAGAAAATCACAG
This sequence comes from Lippia alba, assembly GCA_037834125.1. Taxonomy (NCBI): domain Eukaryota; kingdom Viridiplantae; phylum Streptophyta; class Magnoliopsida; order Lamiales; family Verbenaceae; genus Lippia; species Lippia alba. The sequence goes on along the minus strand of JBBMKE010000002.1, from coordinate 2,869,033 downwards.
ATTTACGGCCTTGGAAACTACAGAAAGCATACCAGTAGATCAAAACGGCGGTGCTTCTGGAAATTCCACCAGGATAGTTGTTGGTGCGGATTTGGATATCTCAGTGACTTATACAAGAGTAGTTACAGCAACCGCTCTGGGCATAATGGCTTCTAAGTTAAATGGTCCGTCCTTGCAGTATGTGGTGGACCCGTTGTGGAAGGGGTTGACTTCTTTATCAGGAGTTCAGCGCCAGGTATATTTTGGATGAGGGAAAACTAATGATGTGTTTTAAGTCTTCCGGTTTTATGCTGGGTATATTTCCAGTGTTATGTATGGGGTAGATGATGTACTGATGACGTCTTTCTTGTTGGTTGTCTCAGGTGGTCTCAATGGTCCTTATATCTTGGTTTAAAGAACTGAAAAACTTTCCAACGTCTGATGAAGCTATAGTTGCCATTTCAAGTAACTTTAGGCTATGTCTGTTAGATTTGTTATCTTGCGGTAACCCTGCATTTCCCACAAAAGATTCACTTCTACCTTATGCTGAGCTGTCAAGAACATATAGTAAGATGCGGAATGAGGCGAGCCAGTTCTATCACGCTACAGAGGCATCTGGCTTGTACAATGATATTTTGTCATCTATTAAAGAGGACTTTGAGAATTTGACTGTGGATGAGGCTGGTGTGCTTGCATCAAAGTTTGCCTCGTTGGAAGGAAGGAACTTATCTGAGGAATTAGAGTCTCTGAGGCAAAAGCTTTTGACTACTGCTGGATATCTGAAATGTGTTCAGGTGCATTTTAGCTGCAGCATAGAACCATATTATTTAGTAAATAATTCATGTCTTATAATATGTGCCATTTTATCTTTCCCTGTGCTCATGCGTTGATTTTTTACAAGTTATGGATTACCCAAAAAAAGAATACTTGCACATCACCTGAAAATTTAAAAAAAAATCTAATTTTGCTGTGTGGAGAAAAGCTTCAGAGATTTTCTGACATTTAAATTGCTATTTCCTGGGTGGTTTCAGAGTAATTTGCATCTTACTGTTTCGGCTTTACAAGCGGCTGCAGTTGTTTGGATGTCGGAGCTTCCAGCAAAATTGAATCCAATTATTCAGCCTGTTATGTCTTCCATTAAAAGAGAACAGGTATTTTGTATTTTTTGTTTGGAAGCTGAAACTCGTGAATTCACTCTTAAGATTATTCATTCATCTTTGTGTTAGGAGGAAATATTGCAAAACAAGGCTGCCGAGTCGCTAGCAGAGCTCATACATCATTGTATTGATCGTAAGCCTGGTCCCAATGATAAATTAATTAGGAATCTTTGTACTTTAGCATGTATGGATCCACGTGAAACGCCCAATGCCGAAGCCCTAAAATCTGTTGAGATAATTGAAGACCAAGACCTTCTATCCTTTGGAAGCAGTAGTGGCAGACAAAGAGGAAGAGTAAACGTGCTTTCTGCTGGTGAAGACCGATCAAAGGTTGAAGGTTTTATCAGCAGACGTGGTTCTGAACTTGCACTGAAATATTTATGCTTGAAGTTCGGTGGCTCTTTGTTTGACAAGCTTCCCAAGATCTGGCATTGCCTTGTTGAGGTCCTTAAGCCTTGCAATCTTGGAGGCTTGACCCCAGACGATGAGATGTTGATCCATCAATCTATTGATTCTAATCAAAACCATCAGAGTTTGATACATAATATTCAAGTAAGTAGGCTTAAGCTCTACTAAAATACATTTTATTTATAGCATGTGTATGATAAGAATCGGGGTTGTTCATATTCCATTTCATCTGAACATATCTAATCAAAGCGCTATATTCCATGTGTTCCTTTGGTTGTATCACAATTATGTTATAAATCTATTAAGAGTTAAAACCATTTTTTTTAATCATAATAAAGGTGACTGGAAGAACTTCTAATGTTCTTCTCACTTCAGTTCTTCGTGTTTTTCTCTTCATTGCTCTTTTTCTCGTTGTGGCAGGTGGTGCGTTCAATTGCTCCTTACCTGGACGTGACACTGAGGCAGAAACTACTTTCTCTCTTACCATGTATATTCCGATGTGTGCGACATTCTCATATAGCTGTAAGATTATCGGCTTCAAGATGTATCACAGCAATGGCAAAGTCAATGACGCTGGATGTTATGGCCCCACTTATTGAGAATGTTATTCCTATGTTAGGTGATAAATATGTGCCTGCTAGGCAAGGGGCTGGTATGCTTGTTAGTTTACTTGTACAGGGACTAGGTTTGGAACTTGTCCCGTATGCGCCTTTGTTGGTTGTTCCCCTTTTGAGGTGCATGAGTGACTCTGATCATGCAGTCAGACAGAGTGTGACTCACAGTTTTGCTGCCCTGGTGCCTCTTCTTCCTCTAGCACGTGGTATCCCTCCACCTGTTGGCCTGGCCGATAGTTTGTCTAGAAATAAGGAAGATGCACAGTTTCTGGAGCAACTAGTTGATAATTCGCACATTGATGATTACGTACTCCCATTTGAACTAAAAGTGACTTTGCGGAGGTAAATTACATATTTCCTCTTTCACTACTAACAGTTAATTCTTGTGTGAATTCCAATCAGATTGGATGTTGGAGCTTTGTGAAAAATATGCTTGAGTATGCTAATATTTGCATCTAACTAAGTGGAGGAAATTGACGGAATGTTTTTAAAACTGTACATACTCTTTTTCAGATGATCCATTGGCTCCCTTTCTCTTTTGTTCTTTTTCATTATATCTAAATGCTCCTTTGCTTTCTCTCAATTAGCCTCATGCTCCATGTTAACAGTGTTGAACAATAGAGCAAATTACATACGCCTTTAAGGAGCAAAGCCATCGACATGCTATTTTCTGTACCATAAGCTTGTTGGATGTTACGCGATTGATGATCCCTTTGTTTCTTTTGTATTTTTAGGTATCAACAAGAAGGTATAAACTGGCTAGCATTTTTAAAGCGGTTTAACCTTCATGGCATCTTGTGTGATGATATGGGTCTTGGTAAGACCCTTCAATCATCGACAATTGTGGCAGCTGACATAGTAGAACATATTGCTACAAATAAGGGTGAGGACTTGCCACCATCATTAATCATATGCCCGTCAACCCTTGTTGGACACTGGGTCTATGAGATAGAGAAGTTTATTGATCCTTCTCTTTTAACAACACTTCAATACATTGGTTCTACTCAAGAGCGCTCTTCTTTACGGACCCAGTTTAACAAGCATAATGCAATTGTAACATCTTATGATGTTGTCCGGAAAGATATTGATCACCTGAAAGAGCTTTTCTGGAACTACTGTATCCTAGACGAAGGACATATTATAAAGAATTCTAAGTCCAAAGTCACATGTGCTGTGAAACAACTTAAAGCTAAGCACCGCCTCATATTGAGTGGAACACCAATTCAGGTTTGTCATCAAGCTGAAATTCCTGTTGCTAACATAGGTTTGTACTGCTTGCGGACTAAGTAATGCTTCTAATTGCAGAACAATGTGTTGGATCTTTGGTCTCTTTTTGACTTCCTTATGCCAGGTTTTCTTGGAACGGAAAGACAGGTATGTGATATAACCCACATTTTTTAGAAACTGAATCTCGTTGTATTTATCCATTACAGCTGTAAAATTTTATTGGCCGACACAATTTGGATTATGCTTAAGATTTGAAATTTAGTTTGTGTGCACACTGTGATCATCTATGATACTGAAGTTCAAAGGGATTTGACTAGCTATTGGGTGCTTGGATTAGTAGAATGGCCTGTGTTGGTGGGTATTTAGTGATGCTTGCATTTGCTCTGTTATTTTTTTCTCTTCTTTATTTCTGTTTGTTTGACTGGAGAAGAGATTAAGAGAATTAGTAGCCTTGTGGAACTAGGAAAGAATGCACATGTCATTCAGAGGTATGCTAAGCAACATAACCACATAACAGGTAGCATATCTTGAAGATTCCTCAGGACTATCATCAATCAAGTGATACCTTAATGTACATAATATGACTCTTTCTAATGACATGTTACTCTAGTTCAGTTCTCGTAAATCTTTGTGGAGATTATCCTATTAATGTGAGATGTTCAGAAAGTCAAAACAGTGTATATTCTTTTCAAGATCCTTGTTAACTAAATTGGCTTGCCCTCGTCTCAAAAGAGTGTCCTGTAGTACGATAAATTATAGTAACAGAACTTGTGCAGAAATAGTCTAAATTGGTGATTATCAACCCTGCAACAGTTTAGTGAAATCCTCGTGATCTTCACCTAAAGTGAATGGGGAGACACCCCTACATTAACCGTATCAAACTTTGATGTGCAATGGTAAATTGAACTGTGCACTACTTATTATTATTATTATTATTACTTTTTCATGCTTACATTTTACTTATGTGGAGTAGTTTGTGCTGCATTATACATCTGTACATTTTTGTTTTCCCAATTCTACATTAACCGTATCAAACTTTGATGTGCAGTGGTAAATTGAACTGTGCAGTACTTATTATTATTATTACTTTTCATGCTTACATTTTACTTATGTGTAGTAGTTTGTGCTGCATTATATGTCTCTACATTTTTGTTTTCCCAATTCAAATGGATAAACTGACATCTCTTGGGTCTCTCTTCAATCTATTTACAAATGTCCGTTAGTCATGAGTCTAATAAACTTCCTTGGTATTCAACAGTTTCAGGCCACTTATGGGAAACCTCTATTAGCATCTCGAGATCCTAAATGTTCAGCAAAAGATGCAGAAGCAGGGATACTAGCCATGGAGGCATTGCACAAGCAGGTGGGTATTTTCTTTTGAATGTTTCATGTCGTTGCAACTATTTATTAACAGGTGTTTGTATGCTTGGATTATAACCTGTCCTGGATGGTGGGATTCTCCTCTGATAGGTTATGCCTTTCCTTTTACGCCGTACAAAAGATGAAGTTTTATCTGATCTGCCTGAGAAGATTATTCAGGACAGATATTGTGACCTGAGTCCTGTACAACTGAAATTGTATGAACAATTCTCGGGTTCACATGTAAAACAAGAAATCTCAAGTATGGTTAAGCAAAATGATGACGCAGGAGGGGCTCCAAAAGCATCTTCTCATGTTTTCCAGGTACGTAGATATAATGTCATTTGACCTCTATTTAATTTAGGGAAAAATACTGAAAACCCCTTGAAACAATATTGAATTTGTATATCTAAAAAATCTATGAAAATTAATTTTTAATCTTGAAAACCCTCCATCAAATTTTCATTCAAAATTTCCAATCTTTTGACTTATATACCCCATTGTTGTAAATAATTACCTTTCGGTTTGTTACTTAATATTTAATTGATGAAATAATTTTGTTTACCTTTACAAGTTTACATATAAGAAGTAAATTTACAAAATTATTTCTTTAATACACTTTTAATATTTGGTAATTTTAAATTAAATTATATTCTATGTATCTTATAATTCAAGAAATCTGGGCGTTACTAATCTGTCTATTCTGTTTCAGGCACTTCAATACTTGTTGAAACTTTGTAGTCATCCATTACTTGTCACTGGTGAAAGAATCCCAGATTCACTAGTACCTGTGCTGTCAGAACTTCTTCCTGCAAATTCTGATCTTGCAGCAGAGCTTCATAAAACACATCATTCGCCTAAACTTGTTGCTCTTCAGGAGATAATGGAGGAGTGTGGAATAGGTGTGGATGCATCTAGTTCTGACGGCAGTATGACCGTTGGGCAGCACAGAGTTCTGATATTTGCACAGCATAAAGTAAGCATTCTTCGAATTCGTAAATATATCTTCTCCAGTGTATTGTTTTTATTTGTTTGTAATACTGGTCGTTCATGCAGGCCTTCTTGGACATTATTGAAAAAGACTTGTTTCATACTCATATGAGAAAGTAAGTATCCTCCTCTCAATATATTTATTTTCCCAAAAATGGGCGAATTACATTGGCTACCCTGAATTTAGCTGAAATTAAAAATTAATCTCCCTTGTTTGAAGAATTATGGTATAGCCCCTGACATTTGAATCGATATGTAGAACTTTCAAAGAAGTACCCCTGGAAATAACCCTACTGAAACCACAAGTAGGGGTATTTTTTGGTAGTTTTACATATTTATTGCAAATGCGGGGACTATGCTGTAATTTTTCATAGTACAGGGATTAAATGTAATTTACCTGGGATAGTAAATAAATTCGCCCTCCTTAAATTTAATGCATCCGGAGCTGGTATTTGTGTTTCCCCTCCTTCGTGAAGTTCATGTGTGTAAATTTGTTCCTGCCGGGAATTTCCTCAGAAGGATACTCTTTATTTTTTCGCACAAGCAATTTACCTTCTTGATGTCTCTTTGTAAGCAGTGTTACGTATTTGCGGTTGGATGGCTCGGTTGAACCTGAAAAGCGCTTTGAAATTGTCAAGGCATTTAACTCAGACCCTACAATTGATGCTCTCCTTCTCACAACACATGGTACTGTTTTTAACCTTGCCAAACTCCACGTAACACGTAAGTTTTTGTAGCTTGGAACTTATAATTGCTCTATGCAGTTGGCGGGCTTGGTTTAAACTTGACATCAGCTGATACCCTCGTTTTTATGGAGCATGACTGGAATCCCATGAGAGATCACCAGGTAGTGCTGCAGCTTTCTTTTTTGTTAAATTTCTTTAACGAATTTGTAGCTTTTGATTGCCAAGAGCAGATTTCTTATCACCTATAGAAACTTGGGATTTCCTTTTATGGATCAGTGATTCACAATCGCTTATCATTCTACCCACACCTATACGGCACTGCATTATAAATTTCTGAGGAGTTTTTATGACTGAACTCTTTTTATTTTGTCTAAGTAGCAGTTGTTGGCTACTGTCCCGTAATTTGATCTGAATAAGTGTTCATGAGGATAACCTTATTCATTTGATACTTTCTTCCATACTGTATGCATCTCTTAAGGGACTCACTTGCGTAAAATGTCATTTTGAGCTATTTTTGTTATTCTTGTTTCATGATGCATCATTGCATATATGTTTTAGATTCCACTTCCGAGAAAGAAATAAACCAGAAAAAGAAAAAATTCCCGTACCTTTTACTGTCTAAAGAAAATTTATTAACACCACTTGCAACAACTTCCAGGCCATGGACAGAGCCCACAGATTAGGACAGCGCAAAGTAGTCAACGTGCACCGTCTGATCATGCGAGGCACCCTTGAAGAAAAAGTCATGAGTCTCCAGAAGTTCAAAGTTTCCATAGCCAATGCCGTCATAAACGCAGACAACGCAAGCATGAATACAATGAACACAGATCAGTTACTCGATCTGTTTACATCTGCGGACGGCAAAAAGGTAATCATCTCATCATTCTTCCTACACCCGTATTTATTTATACATTCCACATCTCTAATGTTCTGTCTCCATTCACAATTCAGGGGGCACGAACATCAAAATTATCAATGGAATCCGACGCGGATGCAAAACTACCGGGCAGAGGGAAAGGACTAAAAGCCATTCTTGGTGGACTCGAAGAGCTTTGGGACCAATCGCAGTACACGGAGGAGTACAACTTAAACCAGTTTTTAGCAAAGCTAAACGGGTAAAGATTTCGAAGTAGAATTACGATGCAGCATAACAGTGTTCGCCTGACTAGTGCTGCGCAGGATGTACAAAGTGTATATTATTCCGAGGCGCAGCTGCAATTTTGACATTTAGCTGTAGTTGTCAGTCTTTTCCCTTTGTTGATTTTTCTGAGGGCAGTGTTGGTGCATTTTAGTGCTTGCGGAAAGCCATCTAGTATTTGTTTAGTTTCAGGCTTTCTGGCTGTGCAAGCCAATGCATATAGGGGGGGTGGCGTGGGGGCGGAATCTGTAAATTTTGGATACTGTAAATACATTCAGATATTCATGATTTACAGTAAATATTTCGGGGTCCTCAATATATAAGATCAAAATAATGTCCGTTTCTTTTCTGCATTATGGCTGAATAATTTGGTTTATTTTATTTGTTGGTACTTATACTAACATACTCTCTGGATTGGCTAATATTATATGGGAAAATTTTCAACTACTCTCCAAGTGGAAAGTAAATTTTTTTTTTCACTCAGTTTTGAAAAAGTTTCCTTTCACTCCCCAACTCAAAAGCAAAATTCCTTTTTACTTCCCAAAAACAATAAATGTTGTATCATAATTCAGGAATCACGTACCCAGATTCCAAAATGATGTATTTTTTTCTCCAAATGATGTATATGACCACAAATACATCATATTGCGAAATAAATATATCATTTTGGGATCTGAGTACGTGATTTCTGAATTCTGATAAACATTTACTGTTTTTGGGGAGTGAAAAGAAATTTTGTTTTTGAGTTGGGGAGTGAACGGGAACTTTTTCAACTTTTTGGTACTATTCAAAGATTTCTCCTTATTATATCTATATAT
>JBBMKE010000002.1:2808319-2827771 GCA_037834125.1 Lippia alba | reverse complement strand
GATGATTTGTCTTCTCTCCTTCTCATCTTGTCTCGCAGCCCGCCTCCATTGTCTCCGATTCGTTCTCTTCATCGACGCCGATTCGTTCTCCGTCTCTGATTCGTTGTCTGTCATCATCGTCGTCGATTTGTTCGTTCTCCACAATCATCGTCGTCGATTTGTTTTCTGCAATCATCGTCATCTACAATCGGTTCTACAATCATGTTTGAAGATCAAGAAATATTATTCACTTCTTATATTCTTCTGTTTTTTTTTTTTTTTCTTCTTTGAGAATGAAAAACTAGATATTTTGAAGATTTTGCAGGTTTGCAGCGATCCAGTGATAGATTGCAGCCATCCAGTGCGAGACTGCAGCGTTTTAGTGCGAGATTGCAGCACTAGAACACTTCAATCTCACATTAGAAGTCTGCAATCTTGCACTAGAACGCTGCAATCTCGCATTAGATGTCTGCAATCTCGTACTAGAAGTCTGCAATCTCGCACTAGATGCACGAGATTGCAAACATCTAGTGAGAGATTGCATATTTCTAGTGCGAGATCGCTGCAATCTCGTATTAGATGTCTGCAATCTCGCAATAGATGCAAGAGTGCAGACATCTAGTGCGAGATTGCAGACTTCTAGTACGAGATTGCAGAACTGCTGCAATCTCCCACCAGACTTCTAGTACGAGATTTCTGCAATCTCACACTAGATCCCTCAAAGAAATCCGGATCTTCAAAAAATAAAAGAAAATAAATAAAAAATAAATAAAAATAAAAAAAATGTGAAGATATGAATAAAAATAATAAATAAAAATAAAGAGAAAATAAAAATAAATAAAAGAAAAAAATAATATCCACATGGAAAATAATTATATTTAATATTTATTTTATTAGACATAATTGAGAAAAGGGTTATATACCCCATTCTTTTAAAACTAGGAGTTGCATAACTAAAAAAACTCTTTTGAGGGTCATATAGTCGACTCTCCCGTGTATCCATGTACATCTTAATTCATAATTTAGTATATATTCATTTAAAAACCAACGAATGATTATTGTATAACTTTAGAAAAGACAAAAATAATAGCAAAATAACGTTAGTTTGGAGATATATCTATCTATATTTTTCGGATTGAAATTAGCATCATGAATTGAAAGGGCAATATATTATATGATTAAAGTGAAATCTTTATCAAAGTTAAAATTCATAGCTATATAACAAGAGCTAAATATAAGAGGAATCAACAGTCATTTACACTTGAAATCATTCATTAAGGGTTCAACAAAAAAACTATGATAAATTCAAGTTTTGTAGGAATATTAACACTGTAACAGTCAAGCAGTGCCCTTGATAGGCTCATGAGCACCTTTGTCACCAGATTCCTCAAAGTAATCTTCGCGCTGATTATCGGCCAACATCAACGCCACCAACCAAAAGAGGCAAGAATCTAGAGATAGAAACGCTCCTCCGCCAAGAACGCCCGTCTTTGCTGTGGGGCACTGCGTTGCCAAATCATGATGGACATTGCGGGTGTGGTGAAGATGTTCGGTTATAGTTGGCCATAACAACATTGCTCCTGCTAGTCCGGTTGTGGCCCTTCAATAAGAAACGAAATTATGAATAATAATAGAAATAAAAGTTTATAGGGATTTGGAGATTTGGGATGCAATTGAAATCACAAATGGTGTCCACGAATTAGAGAATGCTGCAAACCAATGCCTAGATTATTAAATTTTAAATTACACAAACCACCCCTGGAAGTTTGTAAACATTACACTTAACCATCATTTCTTCGATTTCACATGGGTGATTTGTTTAATTTTATAAAATTTCAGAGAGTGGTTCGTAGTGCTTTAAAACTTTCGGCATCAATCTTTAATATGGCAATCTCCGAGGAGGTGTACTGCAACTATGGGGGTTTTCAGTAATTTCTCAAAGAAAGATGTATATCCTATTGTCTTATTGTATTACAAATCAAATGTTCTGCCCAAGATATATAGAGTGAAATTACAACTGCGTTCTGGAGATGCCAAACTATTTGTTTATAGTGGTTAATATATGTCGCTATCTAACAACATAACTAAATATGATTAATTATATAATGCAACGACGGACAATTCATACTACTAGAAAGCTCAAAAAAGACGAAGGGAATAATACAAGAATCACAAAACAAAAGCAAAAGGTTTCATGTATGTGTGAAAGGAGATGGCATATATACTTACAAGGCAATGTTGAGGAAGATAACGAAAGCTTTGTTTTGGAATAAAACCGCCTTTGGAATAGTCTTTCCTTTGTAAGGGTAAAACAGAGAATAGTAACCAGCAAAAGTTGAGACAATAAGGAATGCAGTGGACAAGTATCCCAACACAACAGAGGGATCAGATGGATATTTGCAAATCACCACTCCCTTCCCGGATATCGTGGTGCCCGATGCAGGCTGCAAAATCCAACAGATAAATAGCATCAACTATCAAGAAAGAAGCAAAATCTTGTCATCAAAGCCAAATTGCCTCCCGAGGACGGCGAATTCTGATTTAAAATGGTAAAAATATCATTCTTTACATTCATCCAATACTTCAGCCGTCGAAGAAAAAAAAATTCCATAATAAGTTTAAAATTCGTATCCAATCAGTCGATCAAGACTAACACGCTACGAACACAACACAGCCCCATTATAACCGAAAACCCTAAATATAATCAAACTAAAATCACCAATCAAGGTCTCAGAAATTCAATTAAGCTCTACATAAGTTTGATCCAAAGTGATAACAGAGAACAAAAGGGATACCTTCTTGTTTTCAGCAATAACTCCCAATACAAAGGACAGTATCCCAAGAGTTGCCACTATGACAGACATTTGCTTGATGGTAAACGCCATTGCTTCTCAATTTACCTGTATCAATTCACACCACAACAACAAAAACATAAAAAAAAAATTACAAAAAACCACCAAAAATTGAAAAACAACAGTAAATTTCTCTAACTAGGAAAAAGATCAAACGATAAAAAGGTAAAGATTCGATTTTTATTTCACTTTCTTCCTCACTCACGATCTAAACCAAAATTCCCCGCACACCAAAAGGAAAATCAAGAAAGGAGAAGGGTAAACGTAAAACGAGAATACAGACACAAAGAAAAGCAACCCACTAAAGAAAAAGGCAAATCTTTTCTCGAATCAACGAACCCACTTTGAGAAGAACACGAATATCGGAATAAAGACTGCAAGAAAGAGATTGGAAACATACACGAGAAACCAAACAAAGAATCAAGAATCATAAAAGCGAAATTATACCTGCAGCCCAGAAGAGTTCTCTCTCTAGAAGTGATTCAATTCAACGCCAGCATGAAATAGGAGAGTTGTGGAGTGAGAGAGAAGAGTGCTGACCTTTTAGGATTTGGAAATTTGCAGTAATATGGAGTCTAAATGGGCAAGGAGTCCGTGTCGCGAGTCCCACGGGATCTACATGGACGCGAGCTTTGGCTGAATTGGAATAATGGATTAGGATTTTCGATAATTACATTGGATTGGAATTGGATTTTGATTGGAGTAAGTTTGATTCTCCAAACAGATTTTGGATACAAATATTTATTAAGCAATTATGGAGTGGACTTTAAATATATTTATTTGTGCTTACATATTAAGTAATTTATTTTTAATAAATTTTAAATTTTATTGAAAGTAATTGAAAATCGTGATACCACTATTTCTAGTATTTAAAGATTGCTTCTCCAGTTGTTTGACTACGTGGGGATGTGCTTTAAAATAAAAAACAAAGTTATTTTTAATAAAGTCACTATGTGGGGGTGTCGATATTTTTTAAAAATATAATGTCATTTGGTGTATTATATTTTTATTTATTTATTTATTATTATATTAGAACTAATTATAAAATATATATTAATATAAAATTAATTTTAAAATGTTTAAATAATAAGATTTGTTTATTTGCACGTATGTGCAAGACTTACTAGTCTTAAAGAAAACATATGTTGTCCTTTAAGAGAGAATTTTGAAAATTTTAGGTGGAATTTAGGTATAATAGTTCAAGACACAATAAAAATTAATATTTGTTCCATATTTTAGAAAGGAAGTTATAAACCTTCTTTTTCTATTCATATTATTTTGAAACAAGGGAGTATTTCACATATTATATACAATCTAAGGGGATTGATGTTATTTGTCCTTAAGTTTTCGATACTTGCATTATAAATCTTGAACAACCAAGAAATAGTTGACAATTGAAATCACAAAGTGTGAACTAGTTCTATAGTTTCAACTTAGAATTTAGTCAAATTAGTATCAATCATTTTCTTTTCCCACTTCAAATCAGGACATTCTTCATCTATAGATATTATCTTTTCACTGAATAACAGAAGCTTTAAAAAAAGGAATGATATTTTGATCCTCTTTCTGGTTCATTCCACGACGCTAGAACGAGTTCAGTGGTCATTTTTGTTTGACCTCAGATTATGTTTTTTATAACTTCAAATAATGTTCAAAGCTCGACAGCGCCTACTATTTTTTTTGCCCGAACACTTTAACCTAGCCTAGGGTACGGTGAGAAAGAATAGGAACGGATCTAACTGCTTCTCCAATAGGTAGAGTGCTGGATGAAAGGTTTCGGAATGAAAGCAAGAGTCGAAGGGGCGAAAGGCAATAAGGATTTTGCACTAATCAAAAAAATTTTAAACAGTTCAATACCAAATTCATGAACTGAAAAAAAAAATTAAAACTACTCAATACAAAAGTCATGATTCAAATGTTTTACGTTTAATTAAGGAATCAAGTGCAAATATTGTCGAACAGAAAATTGATTTATTGATTTTGTGATATTGTACTTATGTATGTAATACACAAGTTACCTTACCCAAAAAAATAATTTGAAAAATAGAGAAAATACATAAGTTACATCATCCTAAACAAAATTAGAGTACAAACAGCCCCCTCAACACTAAAATTGCAACTTAACTTACAACTAAAACGAAGAATCTACTCATTAAGTTTAACCAGTGCAAATACTCAAAGAATTAGTTCACATTCTTGACTATTAACCCTTGCAACTATCACCAAGATCAAATGAGTTCATATTCTTTATCTTCAAAATAATCATCACGCGCGTTGACTGCAAGCATGAGGCACACCAACCAGAAGAAGGTCGAATTTAGGGAAAGGAAGGCAGCGCCGCCGATGAGGCCGGATTTGGCAATGGGACATTCGTGGATAAGATCACTATGGACGTTGTTGATCTGGTGGAGGTTTCCCTGGATCGTTGGCCACAACAGAAACGCTAGAGCCCACACCGTCGAACCCCTGTAAAATTCACCTCATAATGTTAGGGTACTCTGAATTCCCCACGATACATAAACTCACAAAAAAGAATGTATTGACGTACAATGCGACGAAGATGTAGTAGAAGCACCATTTGGATCGGAAAATCGTGGCCCGGGGAACGGCCTTGCCCTTGTAGGGGTAAAAGATGGACCAGTATCCGGTAACGGAGGCTAGTGCGAGAAATACAATGGAGAAGTATCCACACAGTAAGAAGGGATCAAATGGATATTTACATATTATTTCACCGCCCTTCCCCTTGGTGGGAGTTCCATATGCCTGCATGGTTACATGCAAAAGTAATATATAGGTTCATAAATACATAAAATACTCATAAATATACGTATAATTACTGTGTAAATTATGTAGAAATATACCTTCTTGAGTTCTGCTACGATACCAAATATGAAGGATATGAGACCTAAGATAGCCACAAGTATAGCAGTTTTTGCAGGAGTTGGTGTTAATGACAGTTCCATTTTCCAGCAACGCTAAAAGCTTTTCAACCACCACTTTTTCCTTTCACCCAGAACCCTGTAATTAAGTTAAACCTAACCTTAATTAGCATCGTATTATGTAATATACGCAACATTGCTTGTTCATGTTAAATCAAACAAGAATTATATATACAATCCCACTTTTGAGTTCATTTGTTGCTAAAATATCGTATGTGTAATATGACTATGTTATGCACGAATTTTGTATTGCATGTCCCACGTCATAATTACTGAATGATGAATTTGAACTAACTCAACTCGCGAAACATAACTTTAAAGGGGAGGTTTATTGGGTCATTATATACTACGCCACAACTTTAAAGTTTTTTTTCATATGAGGAACATTTAACAAATTTCATCATGCTTAAGGCTAACAGAACTAAATAAAACAAATGAACGAATTTGACATGACTCAACCTTGAAAGTTAGCTAGTTTTAGAGGACAAGATTGTCGAGTCATTGCATTTTGTACACCACATTTTACAAATTTTTTACATGGGACATGACACAATAATATTCGAATCCGCACAACCCGGACATGCTTAAAGGAAATATCAAAAAAATAAAATCTTCATAAAGAATAGTGATAAGAAATATAAATGTGTTTGTTGTGTGAAATACCTGCTTGTGATCGTACTAGGTGTTCTTGGGGTTTCTGGGATAAACGGGGAGGATGGTTGAATGCCTTAGAACTCCAGGAAAATGCTGTTATCAATCCTTCGTATTTTTGAATTAATTGGAGCAGACTTAGGAAGGCTGTTTAAATAATGATAGAACGTGGACTAAAAAAATTATTGGGTTAGGTTCAACTTTGCTATATTGAGGGACATCCAGCCAACCCTTGCCCAAATAATTTGTGTTACTAGAAACATTGGTGTCCCCTTAATTGTTGCTTCAAAGTTTGGAATTTTCATTTAGTACTCCTAAGATGAAACATTAGTCATATATTAATATCTTAGTTCCCCCATTTTCAGTAAATGCTGATTCCATGAATCCTTAAGGCATTTAGTTTTGATCATTAACCAAATGTGACTAACGAGTTCAAAATTTGTAGTTTTTTGATAAGAAACAATTTTAAATTTTCAGATCAGTTGTCCTATCTTTTGAAATTTTTACAATTCATGGATGAGATTAGCTTGTAGATGGAAAATTGCTCAAGACAACCGAGAACAATAATAAAAATGAGATTAAATTCCACGAATATGTAAGTTAGAGAAAATATGTCACATATCAGCATTTTAGTGCATTTGGGATAGCCAACTAGGCCATTCCTATTGACCCTTTGATTTTTTTTTCCGATGATACCTTAAATGTCTTGATCTTTTAAAAAAATTCCAACTTTATCAAATAAAAGGAAATTTCTTTATTAAATATATATGATAAATTACATTTATTACACATCCTTGAGGTTAGATGAAATTATAAATCGATTTCTCTTGAGAAATTCCAATATAGATTTTTATAAAGATGGTATAAAACTTTTCAAAACATTCTTAAAAATCCCCATTTTGATATTATAAGTGAGGGTATTTCGAAAAAATTTGGTCGTTTATTGCAAATATCAAGAAATATATTGTTAATTTCATAAGTAATAATAATTACTTTGGAATTTGACGTAATCAATTTGACATAGAATTATTCATGTAGTAAAAAACTAAAATACAATGTACATTTTGGTCAAAGTTCGATGTCAAATTCTCAATTAATAAATTACATTTATATGATCATTTGTAGTAATTAATTAATCTTGGACTATATAATACAATCACTTTATTCAAAGAATAGAATAATAATATCTTGAAGTCGTAAAGTATAAAATAAGATGAAATTCCTTATTCCTCCTACAAGCTTGCAAAAGCCAAAAAGTCGATGAATGTCCTTCATAAGTCATAACCATTAGTTGATTATGCGCATTCACTGTATAAAAGTAAAAGTTAATAACTTAATATCCCAGTTAATTACTCGGTAAAGATTGGAGATTCCCTTAACAAATTCATCACAAATTATGACAGCAGATCGAATCTCCCGTTTCTATTTAAATCTTTCGTCTTTTATTTTACTTATTCATAACCATCAAGTTTATTAATAGACACCCGATTAAAAATTAGAAGCTAGAATATAAAGCATTACCAAAATCATTAATAATATGCAATAATTCTGTAATTTTTCTTTTACAATATTTTATTTATTTGAATTTGAATATTTTTGGATTATTTTCATTTATTTGGATTTCAATCGAATCAAACCACATATATGTAACTCTTCGTATTGATGATATGATATTTATATATTTGAGAATTCACATACAAAATTTTTAATTAAACAAATATAATCCCTAACTACTAAATTATACTGATCAATGCTATTTTGTAACAAACATATGGAACTACAAAACTAATTTAATTTAAAATTGTACAAAAGTACACCTTTTTTTTATAATGATATTTCGTGCAAGGTGCAGCAGCAAAATTTTATTTATTTATTTATTACGTATGCCCACCTAAATATAGATTCGAACCCGAAATCTCATTTTTAAGAATGAATTCATTTAGGGCTTAAATAATATTTGGTACAAGGTGCAGAAGCACAACTTAAAATAATGTGGAGAATTAATGTCGTTTTGTATTGGTTCTCGTCCCTCCACAAATCACCATGTATTATTGATTGGGAGGGCATGCGTGTTTCACCCACAAAAATAAATAAATATACTTAATTCAAATTTGAAAACCTAAAAACATGGTAAAGTAGTCTTGTCTGAACTCTGATGCCTTTCTTGAAACTTGTCTTAGTCCAACATTAATAAATTAGAAAAAACATTTGCAGTATTGTACCATTCTTCCTTCACTCAATGCCACTGCACCACATGTACCCATCCCAGCAAAAACCATATTTTTTTTTATTATAACACAGTACTCCATTAAAGAAACTCGAAGATCTATGAAAGATACTCCCAACAATGTCAATAAACAAAGTAAATATAGAAATTTAAATTTGTCAAGAATTAAATTAAGATTATTACAAAATCATCAAGAAGTTGGAAGTTAACTTTTTGCCTTTAAATGATTTTGTGTTATTTGCAGCAATATTGGTATAAAAGAAGAGGAAAAAATGATGAAGTCTATTCAATCATTCTCATGGTAAAAAGTACTATTACACAATGGATAATACAGCATAATAATTCCTTTTAATTTATGTATGAAATAATTTCAGCCTTTTTTTTGAAAAAGGTTCTGTCTAGACACCACATTAGCTAGCTGCTGCTTTTTTTTCTTTGCTGTCTGGGCTCCTACGCATAGCTCATGATCGTCTCCACCACTTTAATCACTTAAAATCGAAAACCCTAAATTTATTCTCTGATTTTTATCCTTTTTTTCTCAATTTTTTTCTATCTTCTTGCTAGATTGATTTACACTGTTCAAGCTTGCTTCTTGAAGTGTTTGCTTTTAAGTTCTTGAGTCTTTATCAGTTGCTTAAAAGTGCGAATTCATCGCTAATCTTGAGACCCTTTTCGGTTTTTCCTTCTTTTTGAGGTGTCCATATCAAGATTATCATAGTCTGCTGCTAAAATTTTTTGAAGCCCTTTAATTTTATTTTTTTTTTCTTTCAAAGTTGATAAAGTTTTGAGTTTTAATGGGTTTTTGGGGTTTGAAGCTTTATGGGTTGTTGTTAGCCACAGCAGTAGTGTTTGTTTACATGGTGGGTAGTGTGAATAGTATAGGGGCAAATTGGGGAACTCAGGCAAGTCATCCTCTGCACCCTTCAATTGTTGTGAAGCTGCTGAAAGACAATGGAATTCAGAAGGTGAAACTCTTTGATGCAGAGGCTAGGGTTTTGAATGCTTTTAGTGGGTCAGGGATTGAAGTTATGGTTGGAATCCCTAATGATATGTTGGCAACTCTTGCTACTAGTGTTGCTGCTGCTGAGAAATGGGTTGAGAGGAATGTTTCTGCACATGTTTCCTCCAACAGTGTTGATATCAGGTGATACTTGTTCTTCCTTTTTTGGAAAAATATTGGTTCTTGATTTGATGATTCTCTATTTCAGACTTAGCTGACTAGTTTGATTTTATGGTTTTGGGGATATCTTTAATGATATGTTAGCAACTTTTTGGTAAATCTTGATTTCTGGGGAAGGCATTCAAGATTCTTGCTTACATAGGCTGCATATATATCATGTATGGGTGGACTTGATGGTTCTTGAATAAGTGATTCTTCATTGGAAAAGTGGGACTTCTGTTTGAATTGAATGATGAAAAGTGTATACTTGATGTTGGCAACTTCTGTAACTTGTTTTCTTGATGATTTGAGGTCTGTAATCTAGGAGAATCTCATGTTCTTGCTTTTCTTGCTGCGGAGTAATATGCTAATATGGTTCTTGCCTCTTACAAGGTATGTTGCAGTTGGAAATGAGCCATTTCTATCGACATACAATGGAACCTACCTCGGGACAACTTATCCGGCTCTCCAAAACATCCAAGCCGCGCTGATCAAGGCCGGCCTCGGTAACCGCGTCAAGGTCACCACCCCCCTGAACGCCGACGTGTACGAGAGCTCGTCCTCGCAGCCATCCTCGGGCGACTTCCGTGCCGACATCCGCGACAACATGCTCCAGATAATTTCGTTTTTGGCCCAAAACAGCGCCCCGTTCACCGTCAACATCTACCCGTTCATAAGCCTCTATAATGACCCCAACTTCCCGGTCAACTACGCCTTCTTCGACGGGGCCTCCACCCCCATAGACGACAACGGGCGAATCTACACGAACGTGTTCGATGCCAACTACGACACCCTCGTGTGGGCCCTACAGAAGGCTGGGTACGGCAACATGACCATCCTTGTTGGGGAGATCGGGTGGCCTACGGATGGGGACCGCAGCGCGAACGTGGGGTATGCGCAGAGGTTCAACCAGGGTTTCGTGACCCACATGAGTAAGGGCACCCCGATGAGGCCGGGCACTGTCGAGGCCTATCTGTTCAGTCTGATAGACGAGGACGCGAAGAGCATCCAACCGGGGAATTTCGAGCGCCATTGGGGGATCTTCAACATCGACGGGACCCCCAAGTACAACCTGATGCTAGGTGGGCCCGGCTCACGGGGGCTCGTGCCTGCCAGCAACGTCCACTACCTCCAAAGGAAGTGGTGCGTTCTGGCGCCCTCCGCAAGCGTCGACGACCCTCAAGTGGGGCCCAGTGTCAGCTACGCTTGCTCACATGCGGATTGCACGAGCCTCGGGTACGGGACCTCGTGCGGGAATTTGGACGCGAGGGGGAATATTTCGTACGCGTTCAATAGTTATTTTCAGATCAGCAATCAGTTGGATAGCGCGTGTAAGTTTCCGGACAATCTTTCGGTCATTACGAATAATGACCCGTCTGTCGGGACTTGTCGTTTCGGTATCATGATCGCAACGCCGGGGAAGGGGAACGGGGTGTTGTTGGAGCCGGTTGGGTTATTGGTTCAAATGCTTCTGTTGCTACTATTTTTTTTATGATTCTTGTGTAGGGCATGATCTGTGATAGAGTTGGATGATTCTTTTGTTATACATAGATGTTTTGTAATAAGTGATCTACATGATGTTTTGTCATAGCTTCAGTCACAGTGAGCTTTCAATATATAATTGGCTTGAATTATAGTTGATTTGATTTATTCTATGCGGAAAACAAACTCAATTACCTGTAAAATAGCACCAGATATTACATAACTTGTTGCTTCTCAAAGTTAATACACTAGGTGAAGCTCAAGCCATGCTTTGGAAAGCAAAGCCTTTGATCAGATACCGGCATAACAAAGAACAAGAAAACGTTGTGCAAGAAAAGAAACAAGTTTGATGAACTTTATCAGCAACGGTTTGTTACAGCCAATGATAATATCAGCCTTGATGCGTGTCCCCCTTCACAGTCGACATCTGCCGGTTCATAAGCCTCTACAACGAGCCGAACTCGACTGGCAAACATAAACGAATATGTCGATTGCCGACTGCAATACCTTCGTGTGGGCCCTACAGAAGGCGGTGTACAAAAACCTATCATGGTCAGGGAAACAGGGTGATCTACAACGGGACCGCGATTGTTGTTCAGATTGATTTCTTGTTGGACTTGAATTCTTGGTTCAAATGCTGGTATTTGGATTACACTCTAGTGATTCTGTTGTTTCCGTTTTCTTGTTATATATACTTATCTTCTGAATAAGTAATTATATGATCCGACATTTAGGAATATACAAACAGAGACTTTGAAGATAAGAGAACTATGTTCATTCTTATTAATGATGAGAGTATAAATACAAAGATCTATATACATGAGAGCTCAACAAGCTCAAACATACAAGCTTGTCAAACGCAAGTCAGTCAGCTTAATCCATGCTCCCGGAGGCAGACTTTCGACCTGATATCAGCCTACAGGAGAAAGAACAAAACAGAGGAATCGAGTCAATTTCCAATTTCGAGAAAACATAGCTACGGACATAAGCAGATGAGAGTGTCGAAACTTAACAGCGAATCAAAGTGCTGAGAAATATGCATTCTTTTAGCAGCAAAATGTGTTTCACAACGGTGTTCAGATTTTCCTATTCGACCCTTTTGATTTCCACTCAGTTCATAAGGATACGAGAAAGTTCAACCTACTTAATTCTGAAACCAATAATATATGTCATAACTCATAATATTCAGTCCATATTACTTTTCATTATATATATTAGAAATCAGTTCATACTAGTGAAATATCAATTCAACAACCATATTAACAGAAACGTCTTCCTTTTTACCTGTCTTGTGGGTTCAGGGACCCGAAACCTGCAAGATAACCTGACAATTTTGATGGCAGTAGAAAGGGATATACGGTGGCCAACTGAAATATATATGGGTTTTAAGGACCCTTCGGTTGATCTCATTGCCTGCATCAAACTCACAACTTAGCCACACAAACAAATACCGGTAATCTATATTACTTGAGCACAAAAATTCAGATTGACCATCAAAATAAGATTATAAATAACTGGCAAATGCAACGAGAAAAACAAGAACTATATTACTTACTGCACCTAAAGTCGACCCTGAGTCGCCAATCAATGTGAAGATATCAGCAGATGAGTTCCCATTAACTTGAAGAAGTTCTTTTACTTTAGATTGTGTAATGCCATCAACATGGTGTAACTGAGAAAATTTCACAAAACCGTGACATAGAAAGAAAATCATCGACACAATACTCTGTAACCGACATAGAAAGAAAATCATCGACACAATACTCTGTCGAAAATAACTTACATTCTTTCCGACCCCAATCGTGGGAAGATCAGCCAAAACACCAAGATGACACGCCAATCCAAAGCCTACATCCATGAAATAACATTCAGATTCACACACTATGATATAACAGAAAATATATTCAAAATTTTTCGATTGTACAAAAGAAGTTTGCAGAGAATCCAAGTTCAAGAGCAGATAAACATAATTTATCAATGTCATTTTACAGAACACCGAAAAATGACTTGCCTCGAGGATGAAGCAATCCATTGCCGTCAACCATCAGCACCTGCAAAAGCAGAGGATCATAGAGCATTCGAATTCGAGTATACTAAAAACACATAGATACACAGAATGTGATTACCATTGTGAAGAAAAAAGTAGGTTTTTTTGGTTACCTGAGGATACAATGAAGGTGCTGTCTCCTTCATCTTCTGCAGACGTTCTACAAGCACTGGAGCCTGAGATAAACAGCATCAAAGAATAGGAAATTTCATTTCATCAAATCAAGAACCACTCCCTGAACAACAAAAAATGAAAACAAAAATCAGGGTCCAAATACAAAACCTCTCTGAAGGCCAGGAACCCAGGAACATAAGAAACACGAAGCGTAACGATGGCGGAATCCTCATGAACGACTTCTAGAGTAGCAAAATCCAAAACCACAAGAGTGGCACACGCAATTGAGGGATCATTTTTCGAGAAACTCAAGTCAACCCCACCTACATACTTGAGGATTTCGCCACTGCAAGAATCTTGATTGTCTCCATTTCCTTCCGAATCGCAGTAGGGTTTCTTCTCGGGCACTTTCCAATTGAATCCATCTTCTGTGATCAGACGTTTCTTGAGTGAATCCTGAATCCTGCAGTTCGTATTTGGGATCAATTTGACAAGAAATTGTTGAGGATGAAAGAAATGGACGAAAGACGTACTTACTCAATCCATTTGTTCAACAGTTGCTGAGAAGAGTGATTTTCTGAAGTTGAAGATGATGCTTGATCCATGGTGACAGAGAGGAGGCTGGATTACCGATTATGGACAGTGAAATGATTTTTAGTTTATTTTAATTTCGCCCCAGATTTGTTCATAAAGTAACAAATTCCCCGCTGAACTATGGAATGTAACATTTAACACCCGAAACATATCCTTCAATCTTTTAAATAATTCAATATAGACTACAGTAGTAGTCACAGTCACATCCAATGTGCGCGAAAACATAAGGAATTTATGTACCTAAATTATATGTATTTAATTAGCGTTTGATATTTATTAAATGGAAATGTTGATAGTTTTTTTTCCTTAAATAATAATTGATTAGTAAGAAATAAGAAATTAGTTGGAAGGTTGGTGTAAACTCTTAATAAGGATGAGAATGTGTTACCACATATTAATTGTTGTTTTGTGTCACAAATTAGTATGACACGTTGGTAAATTAAGTTGGGATAAATGTTTTTTGTTTCATATTGAAATTTTGTAATAGTTTGGAAAGAAGCTAACACTATAAATAGATTCATCTCCTTCCTAACTTAGGGCATCCCAAATAAAATCTCTCTCTTACTTTGTAATATTTGTTTAGTGAAATATATATGAGCAGTGCCTGAGAATGTAGGTTAAATTGGTCGATCCTCGTTAAATTTTGGTGTTCTCTTCCTTACATCTTTTAATAGCCTATTTTGGGTTATATAGTTTATTATTTTGTCTGAATAACTAAAAAAAAATTAGTTTAATTTTAGGCATTATAGTTCTAAATATTGTTCGACGCTTCCGCAACAAGTGGCATCAGGGCCAAAGGTGCGGAAGTATGCTCTGTGATTACAGCTTAGTCTGATTTTCCACTTCAGAAACGGACGAAGAGGGATCGGTGGGCATTTCGCATCGACGGGCTCGATTGGCATCGCACATCAGTAGGATCGACCAACATCGTGCATCGGCAGGCTCAGTTGGCATCGCGCATTGGTGGCTATTAAAAGAATCTGAAATGACAAAGGAAGAGATCTCGACTGAAGAAACAAAGTGGCTTTCACCTTGGCTACCATCTCTTCAACTTGACAAGGATTGGAATGACAAATACGAGAATCGCGGTAGAGATCTTTGAATGAACCGATCATTTCAACATGTGGCAAAATGAAGTTCTAGACCCTCTGTTCTAGCAAGGTTTAAATATCGCCATTGAAGATAAAAAAATTAGAAGAGGTTAGTGACAAATATTGGAAGACCATCAACCGGTTGACATGTGGTACAAATGAGTGGATATTGGATTCTAGTTGCACCTACCATATGTCTCCCATTCGGGAGTAGTTCTTCAATCTTGAAGGATTCAATGGAGGAGTTGTTACATGGGTAATGATCAAACATGTAAAATAGCTGGGATAAGTTCAATCAAGTTACGAAATCACAAGAATTATAAAAGATGTTTTGTTAGTGTCTAGTTTGAAGAAGAATCTCATCTATTTGGGGGCTTTGGAGTAAAAATAAAGCCTAATTATGACGATGCGACATGGAACTCTTAAAGTAACTTTAGGGACACTCGTGATGTTGAAGGATGAGAGAAAGAATAACTTGTATTTCTACCAAGGTAACACGGTTGTTGAGACAGTAGCAACAATAATGAATTCTAGCCAAAAAAAGATGTAAAGGCTGTGGCAATGCATTTGGGACACACTGGACAAAAATCCTTACAAATTCTTACAAAACAATGTTTGTTGAAAGGAACGAATACTTGCAAATTGGAGTTCTGCGAACATTGTGTCCTGGGAAAGCATAGAAGGACGAAATTCGGCACAACCGTACATAATACCAAGGGTATTCTAAATTATGTGCACTCTGATATGTAGGGACCTTACAATACGGCGTCACTTGGAGGCAAACACTACTTTGTTACCTTTATCGATGTTTTTTTCAAAAGAGTTTGGGTGTCCTATAAAGTAGAAAAGTGAGGTACTTCGAGTTTTTCGAAAGTGAAAAAGTCAAATTGAGAACCAGATTGAAAGAAATATCAAAATTCTCCGAACAGAGAACAATCGGGAATACAATAGCGGTCCATTCCAATAGGTATGCCAAGAACATGAGATAATTCGCCACTTTGTACATAATACTTAGCAAGATTCATTTTGGAATTTTCTAGAGCACTCTAGGAAGTCTTGTACAATGAAGGAAACTCTTAAAATTCCTTAAAATATTTTAGAGTTTGTAGAATAGTCCGATGACAATATCAACTATTGTATCGAATAGATCTTAGTTGTTTGTTTCCATAGAGAGGCCCTATAAGTAGAAGGGCCTCATCCATTTGCAATCATCAAGCAAAGTGTGAGCATTCTAGCATTGTAAACTTTCAGTTTAAGTGAATCAAGTTATCTTCTTACACACTATCTTCCAATTGTTTTGTTCTTTTATTTCTTCACACTTTTAGGAAATCAAAAGGTTGCTTAGCTGGATTCGCGAGGGGCTAAGACAAATGGTTGTTTAGCTAGCTTTACACTTTTAGCTAGCTTCACACTTTTAGTAAATCTGGCTTATGTTTATTACTTTCAAAGAATATCATGTAGAAGACATTTTGCTTCTATAAAGACGACGATTCGTCACATTTTAGAAAAAACGTGAAGAAATTTCGCTAGCTCTTATTGCTCCTATTGTGGCTTTTAATTTGTTACTTTCTCATTTTTTTTGAGGAAAAAGTTCATATACGACCTTTGTTTACAAAGAAGTGCCAACCTAATCTGCCACTTTTTTGTGAGCAGACAATCTATGCCCTCAATAACTATCTAAAGAAAGACGAGACGTGCGTAGTTCTCCATCTGAGGAGCCTGTTGAAGTAATGCCGCTATCGGATGTAGGACTGGCAGAGCAGCTTACAGCAGCTACGCCGGGTGATGAACTACTACGACTTCTGCATGTAAAACTTCACAAATTTTTGTTAACAACTAATTAATTCTTGATGATAAATCCCGGGTCATGTAGGTTGAGAATTAATTTATGACCATTTTTAATCTTGTTATATCTTGAGTTTAATAATTTATTGGAATGCCCAGTTGTTTTTACCGTGAGTTTCTTATAATTCGACATCGTTTTTATATGCAATTAAAAAATTGAAGAACCTGACAAAAAAAATTTAAAGAAAAAAGGTTCAGGGTACTTGAAAATATGGGTGAAGTCAGGTTTTGTTTGGTGATGTTAGATTTAGAATGCGATCAGATGGTTATTGAGATGTTCCAACACTTTTCAAATGCTATTAGGTAAACATCTATTGTAAATTCGTAGTCTCTATTACACTATATGTTATGATCATGTACTATCAAACCTTGAGTGGATGTGCAACGTGTTGCCTTTTTGAGAAAATAGAAGGTTGATATTTAGTAAATCTGGTGTTTGCTACTTTTAGAGAATTTCATTTTGAAGACATGGCTTATGTGAAGAGGATTATGACTTTCGTTTCAAAAAAAATGGGAAAAAATTTCCCTAACTCTTCTTGCTCTTATTGTGGCTTTTAGTTTGGTACGTTCTCTTTTTTTTTTTTTTTGAGAAAAATGTTCACATATAACCTTTGTTTAGTGCCGACTAATGTACCACTTTTTTTGTGTGATCAGATAATAGAGATCCTAAGGGACTCTCACAACAAAGATTTCAGGAAAAAGAGAAAATGTATCTTAGTTCAGGAAGATGTAATATTCAAGTCGGAACATGGCAGTACAAGTGAGAGTGAAGAAAGTGAGCACCGAAACCATACAAGGCATAATGAAAAGAGAACGGAAAAGTTAGATACAAAAGATACAACTCAAGAAAGGGAAACACGACACAAAACAGGTCTTCTAGTTGGAGAAAGACATAAGCCATCGGCTTTTGAGATTTTAGGTTGCAAAATAGTTATGGTCTCGACACTCTTTGTTGTGTATTTCAACATCATGGGAGGCGTTTTGTGTTTTTCCATGTCCGATTCGACCCACCGCCGATGACATAAGGACCGTTAGGTCCTTCCAACTTTCTTGAGTGTGTTCGGGGGGATTTGCTTGTTGGTGATGACCTTATTTTGGTTTCGAGTAGCGTACAAAGTTCAAGTCATAGGACCGATATCTGTCCCTACGTACCTTCTGAAGCTTGTTGTACATGACTTGAGTTTATTCTTTTGTATATTGGGGAACACAAAATGGTCATAAAGTCATCTAACATAAACACAAAATCATCTAACAAGCTTCACATGGATCTCTCTTGTTATTTTCATTTGCATCTCATGCAATGTCAAAGTAACTATAAGGATAATTAAGCTCTCTCCCTAAGCATGAGTAAAGATCCATGATACAACCGGATTTTCATATTTTTATTGGTGATATTAATAGGACTTATATTATATTTTCCAACTCCTTTGTGTTGAAATTGTAGCTTAATAAATCAATTAGTTCAATTGTATGAACTCCACAACTTAAGAAAACTTCACCTGATCCAAATGAAGGTTTGACTGCTCTAGAAGGTCGTAGGACCGAAATTCCTACTGCATCAGCTCCACAAAATGGTGCCCGCGCTGTTCCTCCAGGCCCTGGTAACGAGGTACCACAGCAACGGCCTCCAATGTCATGGACAAAGGCAAATTCGATTGTCCAAGACAAGCTCTAGCTAAAACCCCCAAACCGATTAATAACCATATTCGGTTCGCCGATGAGAGTCCGCCACAAACTGCTACTCCTATAGTGAATGCACCCTCAGACAACCACATTAGGTTCAAATCATTTGAGCAAATATTTGGTTGAAGAAGAAGATTGATCCGGAAGCACCTCTCATCAATGATTTTTTCTTATCCTCTTCTCTCGTTTTATCTTTTGTAACAATGAATTAGACCATGTTGATGGATTTTAGCATGTTTAGAATGTTTAATTAAGTCTTTTTTGGATTGCAATGGATCTTGCCTCGTAATTTGAACTTCATTTGCCATATTCATGATTCGTGTTGATTTGATCGTTTAATTTGGTATTATTGTGATAATTGACTAGCCATCGATTATTTTGAGAGATAATTAACTGAGTATTGACGAATAAAGGTTAATGTTAGATGAAGATTAAACGATACATGTTCGATTAATTAAGAATTGATTAATTGATTTGTTAGTAAGATAGACATATACTTGCTAGCCTTGTAGCGACGTAGGAGCGGGACTTGAATGCATATTTAGTTAATAAATTACCATTGACATATAGGAATCATTAGCTAATCATAGGTTTATATGACTATAACAGAAGCTTGTAGACAATATCGTTCTCTAGTCTTTCAAAACCCAACACGGAGATTGAATTATGGTGAATAAGAGTTAAGCACAAGTTGAGTGAAGTTGTGATCCAGTTTAATTCATAATTGTTGGTATTTTGTTGTTCTTGCATTGTTAATTTAGCATTTGTTATCACTACTCATTTAATTGT
>JBBMKE010000002.1:2797248-2808219 GCA_037834125.1 Lippia alba | reverse complement strand
TTTAATTCATAATTGTTGGTATTTTGTTGTTCTTGCATTGTTAATTTAGCATTTGTTATCACTACTCATTTAATTGTTTGACTAGAATTTAATTAGAGAAAATTATGTTGGTATTTAGCATTATAATTTAGTAGTTTTTGTGGATACGACGCTTGCTTGCCTGCCTAATCTACAATTGTCACACGTGCACTTGGTTGTTTTTTATTATTTTAGCGAACAATCCACTTGCTACTCCTGTTTTATAGTTTCTTATAAACACAAGATAAAATTCAATTGCCATGGATTCCAAGATAGAAGATACAATACCTTATATTTTCAAACTAATTTCCATTTTAATTTGCCGAATGAAATATGTTCAAATCTAGGAGATTTTCCAAAACACAATCTTCTACAACAACTAACTGTGTATATGCAAAGAGTACGAACTCAAGGAATTATGTAAAAGCCTATACAATTTACCCCTTTCCATTCCAACTGTTGTAATTAGCGGCAGATTTTTGAGTGGGTATATTGCCCGCCCTTTCCAACTCTTTTCTTGGGCTCCGGGGTTAGCCCATATTAATTATCTTGAGAGGTTAAAGGTTGGATAGGGTGGTTAATCATATCAGACCATCATTTCCAGCCAAGGTAAAAGGGTCGTAACTCTTAGTCATATTGATACATTGCTTGTAATGCCCAATCTTTTTCGGAACAAGGCACGATGTTGTTACGTGTTATAATTTCTCAATTATGTGAATTCATGCGTGCTTGTCGTTAATTTTCTTGTTTATGAAATCTATGCACCTATTTGAAAATATGCAAGAGAGGACTTAATTGCAAACAATTCAAAATCATGGGGACTTAACTTGTGGATTTAAATGCAAAAGGAAAACATCTCTCCGCTCCTTTCAACCTACATAAACGCAGCACAGATTACATACACTAATACGCACTTTGTTTTGTTGGAAGAAGTATATATTATCATTTCTTTAATAAAAAGAATTGATTTGTAATGTCAAATACTAATAGAATTTAGTAGGACTATAATTCTCGGTATTTAAAGTCAAGTGAAAAAGAGAAAGAGAGATCCATCAAAAGAATTAACAATTTAATCACATATTTTCAAATAAAGGAAAATAATATCTATGCTATCTATTAAGCGAAAATGTTTCTTAAACTCTAAAAATAATTTATTTTCTATTTATTTATTAATTAATTTTATCCCCTTTATTTATTGCACTTCTTCTTAAAAAAAAATTCTCTCATCACTTTTCACATTTTTTGTTTTTCATCACTTGAATTATTTTTCTTTTTATTATTTAGTTTTTATCACTTTCTACAAAACATTTTAAAATCTTATAATTATTCATATGATATTATCTTATACTACATATTCATTTATTCATCATTTATTAAAAATAATCATAGAATATATATTTAATAAAAATTTTAATTTTAATATATTTATAAAATAATACTTTTTTTATTTGTACATACATAAAATGTGCAAAATTGTCCGTACATATATATATATATATTGAATTTGAAAATAAAAGAATTGAATAAGCTGCAAAAATTATAGGTTTTGGGCCTTCTTGCCCCGGAAAGGGACTTGACAACATCAACATTTACGTGGCGCCGGAAAACCCAAATTAGCAGTCAACAACCGGGTCGGGTCACCAGATCCTTCAAGACCCCTCCGCACAAACCGCCAACAACAAAATAAAAACCCATTAAAATAATACAAAAATTATTAAACAAAACCAAAGCGAAACCCTTAAAACGCAGTACCCCACGCTTCAACACTTGTACCTTTCATTCCCTTTCGTTTCTCCCTCCGTATAAATTCGCACAAACCACACACAACACACTCGAAACAACAAATTCTCCTCAAACTGGAGAAATTTTGGAGTCTCAAATTGAACGAATAATCGAAGGAATTCATCCTCTCTTTCCCCGTTATTAAGATTCAATTTTCGATCATTGTAGTTTAGTTGAATAATTATTTGTAATGGAGCCGCCGAGGGACGCGGAGCCACAGCCGCAGCCGGAACCGCCGTCCGCGGCGGCGGAGGCGGCGGAAGGGGAGGCGGAGCAGCAGGAGCAGCAAGAGGAGGATGAGAATGAGGTTCTGATGGCGAAAGCGCAGTCGTTGATGGATAAGATCACTGCCAACCCTGAGAACCCTAGCCCCAATGTGCTCCACGCTCTCTCCACTATTCTCGAGGCGCAAGAGGCCAGGTAGAATATTTCTTGCGTCAGTGTGCGGCAACAGCAAAATTTTTAGATTAATTGTTTGTTTATGTACATTTTTTTTGTGGGGTGCTTTGCGTGTATGGGGGGGCTGTGATGGTTTCTATTGATTCAGGTTGTATCAAGGTGAGGCCTTTATTAGCCAAAAGGGTATATGTTCTATAAGACGGAGTTCGTTAGAATGCTAATTCAGAACGTTTTCTTTAAAAAACAAAGTTACAGAGAAAAGGGTTGGAATAGCCGTTGATAATGTAGTTTATGAATTAGAGTTCCAAATGCAAGTGGGAAAATGAGTTTAATAAGTGCTGGTGGGTGGGAACTTGAATTTTATTGTAAGTGAAATTGGAGAATTAGAATTCATACTTGATTGGTTTGAAAGAATAGTTGGAGGGAAAGTAAAATTAGATTATAGGCATTAGCTGATTGTAATCCTTTAAATACGAGAGATCCAGCCAGAGCTATTTTGTTGCGAAATATGAAGTTAGAAGATGTATAAGACATCTGTAGTCATTATGGTGTTTAAATTTGATAGGGATGCAATTCTATTGTACTGTCTTGAAATTGAAAGTGACGGGAGTATTCTTATACTAACCAAGTTGGGATGGTTATTTTGAATGAAGCTGATGTCAACATTCAGAACTTCTTTGCATGCATGTGAGTTGATTGGATCATTGGAATAATGTGCGACATCAAAAGCCATCTGTTTAAATATTCTTGGTATCATGGAAAGAGAAATCTTCCATGATTCTTTAATCTTGTTTAATATCTTGTTTCTAGATTTCAAAGAGTTACATCGGCAAATGTTATTATTTTATTACACATTTTTATAATTTGGGAATATGCTATGTATAGATACATGGAAGACGAGGACCACTCTACAACCAATAATGGCAGGTCTTCTCATAATATTGGACGGCTTGGCAACCTTATTCGGGTACTTCGTTATTGCTGATGTTTGCTGCTGAGCCATCATTTCACTCTTATTGGTCTTTTCATTTTTCTTTCTTTGTGCAGGAGAATGATGAATTTTTTGACTTGATATCTTCAAAGTTCTTAACTGAGAATAGATATTCAGTAGCGGTACGGGCAGCTACCACAAGGCTACTTTTCAGTTGTTCCCTAACTTGGGCGGTATGGTACCAGTTAGCTTTGTGCAATTTTTTATTCGTTTTATTAAATCGCAAGCTGCTGTTTTACTTGTGTAAGCCTTGATTTTTCCTTTATCGCCATGCCATAGTTTGATGTAACTATAGTGATTTGTATGCAGTATCCACATGTATTTGAAGATGATGTTCTAGCTAATTTTAGAGGATGGGTGATGGAGGAGATACCCAGGTCATCTGGTGATGATCGTAACTGGAAGCATGAAGCAGGGAAAAGGAAAGCATCAGATTCTGAAATGTTACGGACGTACTCTACTGCGCTTCTTGCTGTATGCTTGGCTTGGTACAGGCTTAAGCTCTCTCTTTTCTGTTTCTTTTTTTTATTTTAATATTTCAGTATTGTTTTATTGTTCTTATTACTATTTTTTTTTTCTATGGTGGGGGTTATCTTCTTTGATGATTTTCATTGTTCTTTTTGTAACTTTCTACTGGCTGAAATATTTCAGTGGCGGTCAACTGGTGGAAGATGTGTTAACATCTGGTTTATCTGCTAAACTAATGCGATATCTTCGTCTCCGAGTTTTGGGTGACACAAACACAAACCAGAGAGATGGTGCCCCATTGATTGATAACAAAAGTGCATCAAATTCGGTGTGCGCAAAAGCCAAAGAGGAAGTTAGGGGTCGGTTGCGGCAAGTGACAGATAGTTTGCACTTGGATGTCGACACTTCAAGAGTATTTTCTAGTGAAAGGGATCGTGATAGAGATTCTACCTCATTAGACGATCTTGATAGAGATCGTGAGAGGTATGTCAGTAGGCAAGCATATGCAGATGAATATTGGGGTGATGGAGAGCCTGCTGATAATGTGGTTCTTGAGGTTGATGCCTATGAGGCAGATGCAGATGTTGAAGATAAAAGCAATATTAGGGATCTTCGCGAGTCAAAAACAAAACCTGGAGGAAAATCTCTTAGGGAAGAAGACTTTGATGATAATGTGAGAGATGACTCATCGAGACGAAGGATAAATCGTGGATTTTCCAGAACTCGAGGAAAGGGTAGGTCCAGTGAAGGAATATCAGAGAATGATCAACCTTTGACCTCTCCAGTTTCTGGCAGCAGATCAGGCCAGATCCGGAGTATGAAAGACAGGAGTGCGACAAGGAATCAAAGAGTTTCAGATGCTAAAAAGGGCCTAGGCAGAAACAGTGCGGACTACTCTATCCCTGAAAGAGATGATAATGATGATTGTTTCCAAGAATGCAAAGTTGGCACCAAAGACATAACAGATTTCGTTAGAAAAGCTGTCAGAGCTGCTGAAGCTGAAGCAGGAGCAGCCAATGCTCCTGCAGAAGCCATAAGGGCAGCTGGTGATGATGCTGCGGACGTGGTTAAGACTGCTGCATTGGAGGTGAGCATATAATTCATTCTTGTTGAATGCAATACTCACATGAACTTCCTTATACCGTGTTTCCCTAATTCAGGAGTACAGAAAGACAAATGATGAAGAAGCTGCTGTGGTTGCTGCTTCAAGAGCTGCATCCACTGTTATGGATGCTGGTAATGTGGTTGCTCTGTCAAGGTTGGTAATGATATCTTCATGAGATTCCTTTTACGATTGCTATCGGCAAATGTGTCTATTGTGTATTTTGGCCATGAACATTTATTTACTTAATCTAAAATCATCTGTTTTTTATTTGCTGCTTCTAGGAATTCAAGCAATGTTGATGGTGAGTCAGGGAACTCGAAGCCTACAGAGCCAGAAGTTAATGAAGATATTGCTGAATATTCAATTCCTGATGTCTACTCGCTTGCAAAATTGAGGGAGAAATTCTGTATACAGTGTCTTGTTATTCTAGGGGAGTACGTTGAAGTTCTCGGTCCTGTACTCCATGAGAAAGGAGTTGATGTGTCTCTTGCACTGTTGCAGCGAAGTTGCAAACATAAAGAGGGCTCAAAGCCTATGCTTCTGTTGCCTGATATATTGAAATTGATCTGTGCATTGGCTGCTCATCGTAAATTTGCTGCATTATTTGTGGATCGTGGTGGTATGCAGAGACTCCTTAGTGTCCCGAGAAATTCTGGAACATATTTTGGTTTGTCTTCCTGCTTATTCACAATCGGTTCAATTCAGGTAATTATGTTTTGCCTGTATATTTTAGTTGTCCGTACTCTCTGAAGTTTTGTTCTCCATTTGCCCCTGAGGTTGTCCTATATAATACCCGTACTTGTATTTTGATTATTAGAGATTATATTACTTCAATCCAGTTTCGATTCACAAGATACTTTTGCAGGGTATAATGGAGCGTGTTTGTGCACTTCCTTCACATGTAGTGCATCAGATTGTTGAGTTGGCTCTTCAACTTCTCGGGTGTCCGCTGGATCATCAAGCCAGAAAGAATGCGGCTTTATTTTTTGCTGCTGCGTTTGTCTTCAGAGCTGTCATTGATGCATTTGATGTGCAGGACGGTTTGCAGAAACTACTCTGTCTTTTGCATGATGCTGCCTCAGTTAGATCTGGTGTTACACCTGGGCCATCAAATAACTCAGCATCTCTTCGAAATGATCGGTCCCCAGCAGAGGTCCTGACCTCTTCAGAGAAACAGATAGCTTACCACACTTGTGTGGCACTGCGACAATATTTCAGGGCACATCTTCTCTTACTTATGGATTCGATTCGACCGACAAAAAACATTCGCAGCGCACCAAGGAACATTTCAAGGGCAGCCTACAAGCCACTTGACATAAGTAACGAGGCAATGGATGCTGTATTTCGTCAAATACAGAAGGATCGAAAACTTGGCCCCGCGCTTGTCAGAACTCGTTGGCCCGTAGTTGACAAATTTTTAAGTTCAAATGGTCATATTACCATGTTGGAGTTGTGTCAGGTGTGATATAGTGTTTCTGTACTCCTTTTTGTGTATGTATCTCAACCGTCTTCTGTTTGGCTGACATAATTGTTTACCTTATAGGCCCCACCTGTTGAGCGCTATTTGCATGATTTGCTGCAGTATGCACTTGGCGTGCTGCATATAGTAACTCTGGTTCCTTATAGCCGCAAACTTATTGTTAATGCCACATTAAGCAATGATCGAGTTGGTATTGCTGTTATTTTGGATGCAGCAAATGGGGCTGGTTATGTTGAACCTGAGGTAACTGCTGCATTCGTGCTTGCAACATATTTGTGCAATTATTTTCCTTTATTGACTTGGATATAACAATTGATTTCTAACATTTCAGATTGTGGAGCCGGCGTTGAACCTGTTGATAAATCTTGTTTGCCCTCCTCCGTCGATTAGCAATAAACCTAGTCCTACCATGCATGGTCAACAAGCTTCTTCTACTATGGAGTCTAGAGACAAAACTGCTGAGAGGAACATCTCTGACCGAGCTGTCAACATTCCCAGCCAGAGCGAACCAAGAGAGCGAAATGGGGAACCTGCTTCCGTGGACAGAGGTGGATCATCAGTAGTCTTGACCTCATCTGTTGGTAATAATGGCTCACAACCGTCTTCATCTACCGTTGCTTCTGGGTTAGTCGGAGATCGCAGGATATCATTAGGTGCTGGAGCTGGTTGTGCTGGGCTTGCTGCACAGCTGGAACAAGGTTATCGTCAAGCTAGAGAAGCCGTTCGGGCCAACAATGGTATCAAGGTTCTTCTTCAGCTTCTCCAACCCCGGATGGTTACATCTCCTGCTGCCCTGGACTGTCTTCGTGCTCTGACATGCCGGGTTCTTCTTGGTTTAGCAAGAGATGATGCAATTGCTCATATATTAACAAAGCTTCAGGTTAGAGTAGCTGAATTAACTGTGTTAAGTGTGAAAACATGTCCAACAGTTGTACAAGGACGTGATAATTATTTTCTGTGTTGATTTCTGTTTCAGGTGGGGAAAAAGCTGTCGGAACTTATTCGAGATTCTGGAAGCCAGACCCCTGGTGGGGAGCAAAATAGGTGGCAGACTGAGCTTACCCAAGTGACTATTGAGCTTATTGGGGTAAGCAATCTATTTCTCAACAATCAGAACGGGGGGAGGGTGGGGTTGGAGCTTATCTGAGCACAGTAGCTCTAATTCACTTATAATAATGCATAGACGCCTAGCCACATGTTCTGAAAGCAGTGAAAATAATTATAGGTGATTAAGAAGAAATTAAGTGAGTTTGGCAAGGATGGATTAAAATTTTATACGTAAGACACTTCTTAGTTACATTCAACATGGAGCTTAAAAAAAAATAAAAAATAATTATAGTCAACGCCAACCCAATGTTGGATATCTCTGAAACCCATATTTCCTTAAGATACCTTGCTGTTTTGGGGTTTACAGTCAGGCTACGATTCTTTTGGCTCTTTCATTCAGTGACATTCTTGTCAATGAGATAAATTTTATGTCATTTAGGAACTGTATAATTCCTTTAGGTATACTGTGTGATGTATGTATGACCTTCATCTGTCCACTCTTCTCATATTACAATATCACGATGCTTGTTTTCTAGAGCTCCTTGTAATCATCTTTCATTATTATATTATTCTGTTGAATACGTATTTATTTATTTATTCCATTTGAAGGTGGTAACTAATTCTGGGCGTGCGAGTACTTTAGCAGCTAGTGATGCTGCTACCCCAACCTTGAGGCGTATTGAAAGAGCAGCCATAGCTGCAGCTACTCCTATTTCTTATCATTCTAGGTATTTGGCGATTCTTGTGAATGGCCATACAGGATTTTTTACAGTTGATTTTTTTACATTCAGTTTCATATGCGCTCTTCCATTGCAATTTCAGGGAACTTTTGCTACTTATCCATGAGCATCTCCAAGCTTCTGGTTTAGCAGAAAGTGCAGCTGCACTTCTCAAAGAGGCTAATTTGACCCCCTTGCCATCATTAGCTGCTCCATCATCTTTAGCACAGCAAGCTTCTGGACCGGAAGCTACATCAGTACAAATTCAGTGGCCTTCCGGACGGGTCCCTAGTGGATTTTTGTCAGATAAACCAAAAATTCCTTCTCATCAGGAAGACTTCAATTTCCGATGTGATTCAGCTTTCTCATCTTCAAAAAGGAAACCAATATCCTTAAAAGTTCTACCCAAGTTCGAAGACAGTCCGATCCCATCAAACCCCAAAACAGATGTCGGTTCACAAAAAGTTTCCGATGTTGCAGGAACTCCATCACTATCAGCTTCCAAATCTTTTGGCGATACAGATGTTCCTGTAAGAACTCCAATAGTATTGCCAATGAAACGCAAATTGACCGACTTGAAAGAAAGCGGGTTACAGTCATCAGCAAAGAGACTCAACACTGGTGAGAACACACTTAGATCTCCTTTATTTGCCACACCCGTTGCTGCTCGTAGAAGTGGTCTGCAGCCAGATCCACACCTCTTCCTCACACCCAGTTCTACCCCTAGGGATCCACATAGTCGCAATATTCTGTCATCTGATATTGATGAAAACCAGTTGACTGGTCAAACTCTGAATGATCCACAGCCTTCTGGCTCTGAACGACTTACCTTGGACTCCCTTGTTGTTCAGTATTTGAAGCACCAACATCGCCAGTGCCCAGCTCCTATTACAACCTTACCTCCTCTTTCCCTCTTGCAACCTCATGTTTGCCCTGAACCAAGACGAAGCCTGGATGCTCCATCAAATGTGACACCGCGTCTCAGCACACGTGAATTTAGAAGCATGTATGGGGGAATCCATGGACGCCGCAAGGATCGCCAATTCGTTTACAGTAGATTCAGGCCATGGCGAACCTGTCGAGATGATAATAGTGCCCTTCTAACTTGCATTGCTTTCCTTGGAGATTCTTCTCGGATTGCTGCCGGTGGCCATACTGGGGAACTGAAAGTGTTTGACTCTAACAACAATAATGTTTTGGAGAGCTGCACCAGTCATCAGTCTCCACTTACACTTTTGCAGACACATTTTTCTGGAGAAACACAACATATTCTTTCTTCAAGTGCAATGGATGTTCGTTTATGGGATGCCTCCTCAATATCTGTTGGTCCAAAGCATTCGTTTGAAGGAATCAAAACTGCCCGATTCAGTAATTCTGGTTCCGTGTTTGCTGCATTAAGGTCAGATTCACCTAGAAGAGAGGTTCTTCTGTATGATATTCATACATGTCAATTGGATCAGACTCTGACGGATACAAAAAGCAATCCGTCTGGTCGGGGTCATGCTTATTCTCTAGTTCACTTTAGCCCATGTGATAATTTGCTGCTTTGGAATGGAGTTTTGTGGGATCGTAGGGACCCAAGCGAGATACATAAATTTGATCAATTTACTGACTATGGTGGTGGGGGCTTTCATCCTGCTGGGAATGAGGTACGGTACCGTGTTTATCTGTGGCACTGTTCGGCTGAGCTTATAAGCTCTTTTAATATGAGCTTACGATCAAATTACTAAGTATTTGATAATATTTTAAAGACAGTAGCAGTTCTTAATAACTATGCTATGATCTGATAAGCTTCTCTGATAAGTAGGGACACCAACTTAACATATGAATATATCACCTTACTTTTTGGTCATGGGTTGTTTGTTTTATCAAAATACAAGCCCCAAAATTATCTAATATGCTCGCATTCTATATTCATATGATCTTATTTTTATGCAAGCACTTCCGCTTATATTTGAAATAAGATTTAACATCTTATGAGATGTGAGCGCTTATAAGCTCTTTAATATAAAGCTTAGCCAAGCACGACCAAAGTGGGAAGGTCCTTCCCCTCATTTTTACATATTTCTGTCATTATTTGTCATTTCTCCGGTTTATACTTATCGACAAATATGCTGAAACAGGTTATCATAAACTCCGAAGTCTGGGATCTCCGGAACCAGAGGCTTCTGCGAAGCGTACCTTCCTTGGATCAGACAGTAATTACATTCAACGCCAGTGGTGATGTTATTTATGCAATCTTGAGGAGAAACCTTGAGGATGTGACATCTGCATTCAACACCCGCCGTGTCAAGCACCCTCTATTTTCTGCTTTCCGAACCATAGATGCTGTCAATTATTCCGACATTGCAACAATTCCCGTGGACCGCTGTGTCCTCGACTTTGCAACCGAACCAACCGATTCTTTTGTGGGTTTAATTACAATGGATGACCAAGATGAGATGTATTCCTCTGCTAGGGTTTATGAAATAGGGCGGCGTAAGCCAACAGATGATGATTCTGATCCCGATGATGCAGACACTGAAGAGGAAGAAGACGACGAAGGTGATGATGACGATGATTCACTTTTGGAAGCTGATTTGGATGGGGATGGAGATAGCGACGGGGATGATATGAACGACGACGATGATAGCGCTAGTGATTTTGATGAAGACGAAGATGATGGGGATTTCATAATGGATGATGTTGATTTTGATGGTGGCGGTATTCTCGAGATCGTCACTGAAGGCGATGACGAGGATGATGATGATATTGAGGTTCTCGAGTCTTATAGCAGTGGAGATGAGGATGATTTGTTGTGATAGAAATGATGCAAAATTAGGTTTTGGCAAACTATCACGTAATCAATGGGATAATAAGTTCGTTCACAAAGTTTATAGTGATAGCAAAAATGAGATGTAATTATAGGAATTAATTGGCTTTATAATATCGGGGAAAGGGAAATCTTCTGGGAACTTATTAT
>JBBMKE010000002.1:2729815-2748141 GCA_037834125.1 Lippia alba | reverse complement strand
TTTACAATTAATTACCATCAATCAATTAATTAAGGTATTTATATTTATTTAATATAAATAAAATATTGTTAGTTGGAATTTCTTAACTTTAGAAGATTAGTATCTTAATTAATTTGATTTTGGAAAATAATTAAAGTATTAAATAATTTAAATACTATGAAATGTTTATTAACCAATGAAATAATTTTTAAAGAATAAAAAAAGGAGAAAAAATATTCGATCAAAATTAAAATAATTAGGTCAAACACACCCTTTTTATATATTATAGTGTAGAAAAGAAAGACTAAGTTAGGAAATGACTGATTTCAACATATCCATAAGTAATAACCTTTTCTTTTGAAATAGGTTTAAATTTATTGGGATAAAGAATTTGAATTAAACTTATTTGGTACTAATTCATAATATCATACTAGTAATTGTGGCACACTCGTTGCGTGTGCAAATATTTTTTTTATTATTTAATTTTATTAAAAAAGTATATTAATATTATTTTTATTTTTAATATATTTATTAAATTATAATAATTAAATAATATAAAAGATAATAAACGATACTATCTTTGAAAAAATAAAGAACTATATGTAAGAAAATAAAAGGGAATTGAAGAGAAAAAAGAAAATGAAAAGATAAGGTAGAAAAATATTGTTGAAATGAAAAAAGAATGCAATAGAAGAAAACTGATTAAAAAATAAATTAAAAAAACCCAGAAAAGTGGACACTAAGAGACCAAACTCAAGTCTCTCGCTTAATAAATAGTATAGATATAAACCCTTTTGTTACGACAAGTAAATATAGTATCATAAAGAAATGCATTTTGAGTTATCAAGATGCTTTGTTAAAAGCAAATACTACGATACTCACCGTGAAATGCATATGATGATACGAACACAACATGAAATGATTTAAATACAATAATATAGTTATTTTTTGAAAATGTTTACATAGAAATTTTATGATGAAACATTACATATGAACATCTGATACAATATAAGACGAGAAAATAAGCGTTAGTACATTAATGAGGCTGAGTACAATGATTCATGGGGCAATTGGGCCATAGGAGTGAAACTCATGATCTTCGGACCATTTGCACTTTGAATTTTGATTGGGCTAAATAAAATTGAATGGGCTTACTTTTTTCTGGTATATTAATATTTAATTATAGGTATTAATTATACCCCCAATTAAAAGATTAAGGTGCTCTAATTCCTTTTCTTTTTCAAAACAAATATTCAATAGATATATATGTCAAAGTTAGGTGGCACGACCTAATCTATAGGAGTTGATTTAGACGTAATGTGGGAATGTTGTGGCCAAGATAAGGACAACGAATAAATCATTTAATATTTCCACCATTTATATTGTCAATTATTTAATATTAATGCATAGAAGATAATTTATAACGGTCAATTATTAAATGTACAATATAATTATATATATAATAAGCTGCTTAAATGTATGCTATGCTTTTTTAAAGTTTAATCACCTATGCAATAGATAGCCTAACCTTTTATTTAAGTATATTTTTAAAAATATTATTTTCTTGTATCTTAATATTATTTCTAGTATCTTAATATATCAGACGTTTGCTGAGTGTACTTGATGCATCAAGATACAATTATTTAGAATTTATTTAGATCCTTCATGTTAAGACAAGTACACGCTATATTGGGAAGAAGGGGGATTAGCCTAGTTTTGACTCTTCAATACTCAAGTCCTGAAATTTTAAGTAGAGATTTAAGTGTGATAAGGAAAAAATTGGGTCCCTTATCTAGACTTCTAGAACAGCGCCACGTAGCTGCCGACGTGGATAGGAAGCTATCCTTCCGACCTAGAACACCCGTGGAAGTCGACTCTGCACTTGGAAAGAGAGCAATCTGCCATCAAAGTCTCTCATATGAAAAGCTCCGACCCAGGTCTCCAGTTGACCCAGGCTGGGGGCTGCGTGGCTCGGTCCGAACGCAAGACTTGTCGTACTAACGCATTAAATGTAGATTCCCTCTGCCACTCAGCGCATTAATTTTGGCCACCAAAGGATTGTGTCAGGCACCTTTACAGGGACTGAACAGTATTTTTATGGCTAAAGCACTGTTCCGATCACCATCTCCACCCACGGAGAGCAAACCATGATCCGCACCTTTGGGATGGTATACTCACACGCAGTAAGGATCACCTTTACCTATATAAACCATCTCTCCTGAGAGGTGAAGATAAGATTTCCTTCACTCACATAACTCCACTCTTATATTTGCACTCTTCCGACCAAGAACTAGTTTCTGACTTGAGCGTCGGAATGCCAAAAAGGGCCCAACCCCCATATTCCCCTTTTTGGCCTTTGAGCTTACGTTTACTTGCGTGTTGCAGCTAGGAAAGCACCAGAGTTTCTTCCACATTATAAATTCTTTGGTGAATCGGAGTTCTAATCTGTTGTCCACGTACATAGCCGTATTTTGACACGATCAAAATGAGTTAGAGAAAAAAAGTGATTAAAATTGCTTACCCAATGTGGCAAAGAAATGGGTGAGTTTACTTTAGTTTTTATAGGAGAATGACAGGGGTATCTATTGGTACTTTGGCACAAATGCAATGCATGCTGAAGTCAGCACTAAACACTTGATCAATTGAGTGGGTGTCAAGATATGAGTGACATCAACCCTATTTTAGCAGCACAATGATAGTGGAGATGAGCGTATGAAGACGTATGGTACGTTAGGCGTTCCGAGGGGTGGTGACTGTTGATAGGTCGAGATGGACCCCAACCCTTGGATGGAGCTATTAAACGGGAAATCTGAGGGTTAGATAGTGTCGTCCTCCAAGGGCTCGGTCCCGAGAGGGAACTTGGGATTTTGGAATCTCGCAAGGATGTAGTTATCCTTCGCCGAAACTATTGGCCATGTGGTGTCTTTCAACTAGGCTAGGGATGTTGACTTGACGTAGCTTTATTGTGTCACATCACTCGTGACACATATTTTTCTTATTAATAATTCAATAGAAATCTGTATTGTTATACTTGTATTGTGTTTGTAGCAATGCATTATATATAGATAATAACTGAATACAAAATAGAAAAATAAAATAAAATAAATAAAGATATAGTATAAAAGATAAATGAAAATATCATTTTTCCTCTACATATTGCATTTTTCGATTTTGGTCCTGAACTTTTCACTTTTCTCACATTATATGTTTAAAAAAATCTCAATTTCAGTCATTTAGCTAATGGAAGTTAAATATTGGACGGAAAAAGGGCGTCACTCACATTCATTCAGGGCACGTGAGTGACATGCGCCTTCTTCCGTCCAATATCCAAATCAAACCATAGTACACCAAGACCATAAATATTTTCACAAACATATCGTCATTTGTAAATTACAACCAGGATCGAAGAAAATAAACATAAATACCAAACTACAATACTGTACTTCAAAAACGGAATGTACGATAGGGTCTGTCATCATGAAATGGTCATGCATCCTCCAAACGCTAGACCATTCTTCATTTTATGTGAGAAAATAAATAATTATAAAAGGTTACTAGAATCTATTTATGGGAACAAACACAAAA
Organism: Lippia alba; assembly: GCA_037834125.1. NCBI lineage: Eukaryota > Viridiplantae > Streptophyta > Magnoliopsida > Lamiales > Verbenaceae > Lippia > Lippia alba. The sequence goes on along the minus strand of JBBMKE010000002.1, from coordinate 2,744,577 downwards.
ACAGATAATCCGTCAATTTGACGGGAAGAACAATTGGGGGAGATAAATGATTGATTCTGTTAAAGGAAGAGGGACAAAGAAAATCGTAGATGGTCAGAAGGGTGGAAGAGGCGAAACAAAAGATGAAGTGGGGTGTGGAGGAAGCACAAAAAGTACCAATGAAAAAAATAAATAAATAAAACAAACTTTTCAGGACATTTGAGAATTTAAAACATAAATTCTTCCGACTTAAGAGTTTAAAATAAATTATGGAAATATTCGATCCTTTTATTAATTGTCCCCTCTAAAAATGCAGTTGCTAATATATTACCTAAAGAATAATTAAAAGATCAGACAAAAAAAATTAAAATCATATGAATTATGATGAAGGGAATATAAGATAGATAGTGCTGGAGTGGCATCGTGTACGTCATTTTGTGGGAGTTGAAAATCTGAGAATCAAGAATCTGCTCTGAGTGGTCATCAATGGGGTCCGCCTCTGCTGCAAATCCCGCCGCCATTTCTCAAGTTTTCGTCTACGGCAGCCTCCTCGCCGACGACGTCGTTCGGGCCCTCTTGACCCGCGTTCCGCCTTCTTCCCCAGCCACCCTCCATAACTAGTCAGTCTCTCTCTCTCTCTCTCTGAAACGCATAAAATATATACATACATATTCCATGTATATCAATATGTGCATCAGTGTATTCTTGCTTTTCTTTTCTACGATCTGCGCTATTTGCGAATTTTGTGGAGATTTTCTAATGGAACTGTTAATCGAATAATTAAAAAGGGGAATGGAACAGTTTCTAGTATTTTGATGCATGATGATAACATCAGTGAAACAGGGATTATGCGCCATCAAAGTTCTTTTTTTTTTTTTTTGGTTTTTTTCGGTGTTTTTGGTACATTAGTGAGTTCTCCTTCTGCAACTTGGAGGCAAATGTTGAAATTGAGATGTCTTTGTCCCCTGAAAGTTGTCTGATTTTTGCTGTATTCATTTGGCTAGATATTGATTATCTGTTTCTGGTTGTGTGTCCTTGTTTTTCAGCCATAGGTTTAGCGTCAAGGGCCGCGTTTACCCTGCAATTTTACCTGTCGAGAACAAGAAAGTTACCGGGAGGGTTTGTTTTCGCCGTTGTTCATTTGATTGGTTATTTCAACTTTCCATCACTTTTGCTCCTTCTTGAACGAATTACTGAATTTGTTACAGATACTGATGGACCTCACTCCACCTGAGCTTCATATTCTTGATGCGTTTGAGGACGACGAATATGAAAGGAGGACTGTTGATGTATTCTTAAAGGCATGCAATCTTGTTTTCTTTTTTCCATTTAACTGACCTAATTTTAGCCATTCATGTCAAACGTTGATGAAGTAGATGAATTTGTTTCGGAATAAAGATATGAACTTGATGCTACATGATTTTTACCCTCAGATTGGTTTGAGGTTGCTGTTTGATTGCAGGATAGTTCTGAGAAGGTGCAAGCACACACATATGTTTGGGAAAACAAGAATGACCCTGAGTTATATGGTGAATGGGATTTCGAGGCAAGTCTTCAGCTTTATTCCAAGGAAACTGGCTATGTAATGTAGGACTATATTTTAGGGATAATTAAAGTGACATACCCTGAGGTTGAGTAATTACGCAATCTTCCCCTGCAGATTTAAGAAATGACAAACACTTACCCTGTTGAAGAATTTGCATTACATCTCGATTCCTTGCTCCATGAATTTTAATGACAATCTCTATATTTTTGTTTTATGAATACCCAATTCCAGCCTTTTTAACACCCAATGATCGATATTTTGGTTTAATATTCATTGCTACAATAGCATGTGTTGGACTAGTATTTAGGGTATTAGGGTATGTCGGGGGAAGTTCTTGTAAATTTTCAAACTTGAGAGCGAAAGTCCGTCTGATTAGGTCAAACCTTAGGTATGTCTGTCTATGTATTCCCACATTATGCATTTCTCTAACTCCTAATCCTTTCGATGTTTGCTGTGATGATGTTAGGAGTGGAAGATATTGTACATGGCGGACTTCTTGAGTATGACGAAGGATTTTGCTAAAGAGATGGAGCAAGCTGATTCGAAAACCAGAGTTGCAACATATGAATCCTTCTATCAAGTGAAAGAAAACAACCCTTCCAGTGCTTGAAAGATGTTTCAATTTATTCGATTGAAGACCTTATTATTACAATCCTTTGTTCTTGATTTGATGGAGAACGAGAGGAAAAAAATTCAACACACTTCGAATAATCATATGATATGTTCTTGCTTTAGTGTAATTTTTTTTTTATTATCCCTTAATTTTCCTCTTGACTTTTGAAAACTAAAGATCCAATTATGTATGTAAATAGGAATAGTTGATGTATAAAGTCCAAATAAAGATACACACAAGCATCAAGATATAGAACTACTTCGCCTTCCCTTTATTAGTAGCAGCGTAATTCTTTGGCTAGTACACTATTGAAGATGTATATCAATTTCATGTTCCTTTCCACAATGCAGTTCTGGAAATATGACAATTACTATATCAATACTTCTCTGTTATATAAACAGTAAACACAACATCGATTTAGTTGTGGTTGAAGACAGCGATGAATTTTATGATGCCCGAATTTTCCAGCACCCGGATATGATCCCTCAAATATGATTGGTAGATAACGTGTAGCACCTTTATAACTCTGCTGAATCTGCACATCCAAATTAAATTGTAATGAAGTGAAATGCTGATATTTTTTTATGATCTAACGGTTTCACATAGTTTCAGATATATGTATTCATAGAAGGGATAACTACACTAACATGCCCTGAGGTTTGCTCTAATTACACAAACTTCCCCTTGCAATGAGGTTTAAGAATTTACATTACATGTTGATGGATAATTTTGATGTCTGCCTCTAATTTTAATGAGCACATTTTCTTGCTCTTGGTACTTACTGTGCGACATTTGACTTTTAAGTTTATGATTATTATAGAATGCATTAGGCCAAGCCTTAGGATATGTCGAAAGAAGTTATTGTAAATTCTCAAACCCAAGGGAAGTTTGTGTAATTAGAATATTAGATCAAAATATTAGGGTTATTCAAGTATAAATAATCATTTCATAATCTCAATTATACTCCATCAGAAGATTAAGGTGCTCTAATTAATCTATTTTTTTAACAATATAAGAATGTCATTGGATATATATGATTAAGTTGGGTGGCACGACCTGATCTATAGGAGTTATTAAGTGGAAATGTTGTGGCCTAGGACAAAAAATAAATTATTTAATATTTCCACGATTTATAAGTGTTAATTATTTAATATCAATGTGCATAGGTAATAATTTATAACGGTCGATAACTGAATTTACAATAGAATTATATGTATATATATAGACAATTCTTTATCTACGGACATTTTTTAAAGCATTATTTTATTATGTTTTATTGCGTTCGATAACGAATCTCATCATGTTATTATATTACATCACATATCATGTTTTTATTGTGCATCATGAAGAAATAGCAATTATATCACTGTAAAATGCGTGTATGCTTGAGGTTTTAGATATACAGTTAAGAGCTTTATACATGAATGGTACGAATAGTAGAAGCTGTAAATAAATTGAAAATGAAAATAAAAATCATTTAAAGAATAATTAGAAGCATATGATGAAGGAAATATGGATAGATAGTGTGAGAATGGCATCTTCTCATTTTGTGGGAGTCTCAAACTCAAAGCTGAGAATCAGAATCTTGCTCAGTGCTCATCAATGGAGTCCGCCTCTGCCGCCATCTCTCAAGTCTTCGTCTATGGCACCCTCCTCGCCGACAACGTCGTTCTCGCCCTCTTGACCCGCGTCCCGCCTTCTTCCCCTGCCGTACTCCATCACTAGTCAGTCTCTCTCTCTCTCTTTCAGTATTCGTGTCTTGTCTGTATTGCCGTATCCGTATCCATATATCATAAAGCCCAAGTATTTTGATGCATGTTGATAACAACAGTGGCAAAGGGATTATGTGCCATTGAAGTGGTGTTCTTTTTTCCTTATTTTTGCTGAGCTGCTATATTATACAGGAATGAAATCTTTGTTCTATTGTCTTTCCTCTTAAATTTTCCTTCTAAATCTAGGAGGTAAATGTTGAAATTGAGAAGTTTTTGTCCCCTGAAAGTTGTCCAATTTTTGTTGTTTTCATTCGGCTGGATATTGATTATCTGTTTTTGGTTTTGTATCATTGTTTTTAAGCCATAGGTTTAGCATCAAGGGCCGCGTTTACCCTGCAATTTTACCTGTCGAAAACAAGAAAGTTACCGGGAAGGTTTGGTTTTCGCCCTTATTCGTTTGATTGATTATTTCAACTTCTCCATCACTTGCACCTTATTGAACAACTTACCGAATTCGTTACAGATACTGATGGACCTCACTCCTCCCGAGCTTCATATTCTTGATGAATTTGAGGACAACAATTACGAAAGGAGGACCGTTGATGTATTCTTAAAGGCATGTCGATTTGGTTTCTGTTCTGTGCATTCAAGTGATCTTACGCTAGCTGTTGACACCATACGTTAAAGAAGTAGATGAATTTGTTTTCGAATAAAGATATGAACTTGATGCTACATGATTTTAACCCTCAGCATTGGTTTGAGGTTGCTGTTTGATTGCAGGATGGTTCTGAGAAGATGCAAGCACACGCATACGTTTGGCGAAACAAGAATGATCCTAACTTATATGGTGAATGGGATTTCGAGGCAAGTCTTCATCTTTATTCCAAGGAAACTGCCTGTGTAGAACTGTATTTTAGGAACCGTTACCCTAAGGTTTGAGTAATTACGCAATCTTCCCCAGCAGGTTTAAGAAATTACAAACACTTACCCTGCTGAAGAATTTGCATTACATCTCGATTTATGGTTCCATAAATTTTAATGACATTGTCGCTATTTTGTTATGAATAGCCAATATCAACGTCACTATTTTGTTATGAATAGCCAATATCAACCTTTTAACACCCAATGGTTGATATTTGGTCTCGTATTCGTTACTGCAATAGCATGCGTTTAGGCTGGTATTAGGGGTATTAGGGTATGTCAGGGGAAGTTCTTGTAAATTTTCAATCTGAGCGAAAGTTCGTATAATTAGGTCAGAGTCAGACCTTAGGTATGCCGGTGTATGTATCTCAACATTTTATGCGCATTTCTCCAACTCCTAATCCTTTTGATGTTTTCTATGATGATGCTAGGAATGGAAGATATTGCACATGGAGAGCTACGTGAGTAGGACGAAGGATTTTGCTAAAGAGTTGGAGCGACTTGACTAAAAAATCGATGTATGAATCCTTCTATCAAGTGAAAGAAGACGATCCTTCCCGTGCTTGAAAGATGTTTCAATTTATTCGATTGAAGAACGTATTTTTCAAAATTTGACACAGAACGGAAGGACAAAAATTACACTTTCAATAATCATATGATATGTTCTTGCTTTAGTATAATGTTTAATTATTCCTTCATTTTCCTCTTGACCTTTGAAAACTAAGATCCAAGAATGGTTAAATGGGAATATTGATGAATAAAGTCCATAAAAAAAAAAACACACACAATCAAGTATAGAACTACTTTTCCTTCCCTTTATTAGCATCATCATTATAATTGTTGGGCTAGTACACTAGAACATGTATATCAATTTCATGTTCCTTTCCACAATGTAGTTCTGGAAAAATGACAATTACTATATCATTACCAAAAAATACTCTCTGTTACTTCAACAGTAAGCACAACATCAATTTAGCTGTGGCTGACACGGCGACGAATTCTAAGATGCCCGAATTTTCCAGCACCTGGAGATGATCCCTCAAATATAATTGGTAGATAACCTGTAGCGCCTTTATATCTTTGCTGAATCTGCACATCCGAATTAAATTATAGTACGTAAAGTGAAATGCTGATATCAAGAGATGTTACCTGTATATAACTCGTTCATATCACATATTTCCCGGTATTCACAATAGGGATAATTACGCTAACATACCCTGAGGTTTGGTCTAATTACACATTTTCCCTTTCCCCGAGGTTTGAGAACTTACATAGATGTGTCTAATTCTGTATGAGTACCTTATTTTGCTAGTGGTGCTTACTGTGCGGCATTTGACTTTTAAGTTTTACGAGTATAATAGAATACTTGAGGGAAGTTCTAGCAGATTCTCAAACATGAGGGGAAGTTTGTGTAATTGGGTCGAAACATTAGGGTATGCGAGTGTAAATAATCCATTCATAACATGTAATTTACCTGAAGAATCTGCTCACTGCTTTTTAAGCAATTCCTGCCAACAACACAAACCGTTCCACCCGATCCTCCACCGGTGATTTTTGAACCATATAGAGTTCCTTCACAATTTTTTGAATTTTTACGGTGCTGCATTTCTTGCACCAGTTGAATGAGCCGGTCTGTACCGTCTGATCCAAGTCCACAAGCACTGTAACTGTAATGGCACTGCAGAGAAATTTACCAAGTGAGATTAAAAAAAATACAACTTTATTACTTCAAAAAGATTATAGAAATGAGAAATGCAAAATAACATACCTGATACATCAATTCTCCTAAGGCAGTGAGTTGTTCATCTGAAGTTGCAGATGTTAGTAGTGCTTTAAAGGCCTGTAATCATACAAAATTCAGTAATTGTGATGAGAACAAATATTCTCAGGATAAATTACAGCTATACCCCACTACAGTTTGAGAAATTACACATAGATTAACTTTCTGCCCGTCTTACATATACCCTCCCCTTCCCCCAGAGTAATGAAATTCTAGTGCAAAGGCTCTTTACCTTGACACGGAAATTTTCATATATCGGATGTCTAGTAGCTGCTCTGAGTCCATAATTCCTTTTCTTATCAATTACCGTGACTGGATCATTGTGGTCAGTGTATTTCTCCAAGAACGCTTCACCAACCAAAGTTTCAGGAAGCCGCTTAACATAAAGAGCTTCATATCTGATATCAACAGACAAAAAGGGAAAATTGGAACCCGTAAAGAGAAAAAGAAAATAAAAATAACTACAAGAAAAATGATTGGCCAATTATCTTACCTGTGTGGATACAAGTTGCACAGGTAGTCTAAAGAAGCTTCGGCTTCAAGTAAATCAACTCCATCCTCTTCCAAATCATCAGATGTCACTCCATTAGCACAAGACTGCGATAATAACTCCGATGCAATGGATTTTATAATTTCTCGGCCCATGAAGGCTCCTATCCGCACAGATCCGTAATCGGCCCCTCCCACACTGCAAAATAATCTCTTTTTAAATGAAAAAACAAACAGAAATATGTTTTTTCAACCATAAACAGAATATTTTGCTTAAGTTGCAAAATATTAAAGATCTCGGTGACCTGTGTCGGATTCCTGAATCAATTCCCCAGAATCTAACATGGTTGGGAATGTCGACAAGACCTAATACCTCAGCAGGCTGCAAAGAAAACGTATGATTAGATCAATTTCCAAATTTAACAAATAATTAGATAAGGAAAAGTGGGTTTTTCCTCACGATTTGTGTGGAGTACCTGGCAAATCATGGCAAGAAGTTTGTTAGCTTCACCACATGCCGAAGTCATCTGATCCATGACGCCGCATGGAGCTCCAACTACATGATTCTCCACCTTCACCAGTTTAAATGTCGTCAATTTCCAGGGATCATTAAAAATAGGGATAATTATGCCGACATACCCTAAGGTTTTAGAAATTACAAGAACTTCCCCTATCAAGGAATTTACATTACAACTCAAACAATTTCGATGATATCGCTTTTTTTTATGATTACCCTAATTTGTCCTTGACATTTACGGTTCAATATTTGAATTTAAATTTATTACTATAATAGCATGCATTAGGCCAAACCTCAGGGTATGCCAATGTAATTATCCCTTAAAAATATCAAATTATCAAAAAGGAGAAAAGAAAAGGAAAGGGGAGGAGGACAGTCACATGTTTCTCCCTAGCGTGCTCGTGTATATATATATATCCATACCTTTTGGCAGAGCAAGGCTAGCTCTCTGGGATTGATGTTTAATCCTGAAACGAACAAATATGTGTGCATGTGAGTAAATTTATATCTAGACAGTTCGATTCAAATATGGATCAAAATAAAACAGTCATTAATTACCATGAGCAGCAGCAACTGCTGACATAGTGGCAACCTCCACAGCAGCAGAAGAAGAGACACCTTTGCCTTCCGGCACAGCAGAAGAGACCTGCATGTGTTTCATATAATTATTACAAACTCAAACTATAAATTTCTGGCAAGTTTTAGACCTGATACATACCAGCATACTTATGCTATTCTCAAAGCGTATCCCCAATTCTTTCATCAAAACCAGAATGGTTCCAGCAATATACGCTGCCCATCTACCACCAGAAGAATCTCGTCAGCATATAAAGGGATAATTACACCGACATACCCTCAGGTTTGGCCTAATTACATAAACTACCGCTAAGGTTTGAGAAATCATAGATTCTTTCTAAAAACCTTTGTGATGGATCCCGAGCAAAGTAACTTCTGGCATTTTCATACGACATTGGTTTCTCTCCGTCCATAAAATCAGAAATATCCATATCAAAGGTTGGTCCACGATTGCTTAATTCAGATCCATATGATACCTGAGAGAACAGGATCATTAAGTAATTAGCGAAATATATTTGAAAAGTGTCCTCAATAGGGAAATGACCAAAATGTCCCCGTACAATTTGCAGAACAGGAGTTGGTCCTTGTCCTTTAGCATTCTGTCTAGCCTGAGCATGCTTCCACAGTCTCTGTTTGGTTGGATGGATCTTTTGTACAGCTACGTGGCAAGCTTCTCTGATTGGCATCTGTACATATTATGTAGCAATGAAAAGAACGAAATGATTAAAGCAATAACATCGAATATTCTGTAAGTTCGTCTTTCTAGTACAAATTACCTGCAGCACGAGGCTTCCAGAGTAGTCAGCAATTCCACCCATGACATCTAACCTTCCAGGTGCCCTCGACACAAAAATGTCTTCCTAAACTCAAGAATTCAGCCAAATTTATTAATTCAGATAAAAAAAAGACCAGCCTTTTATGAGTGTTTCATATTGAACTGAATAAAAACAATACCTCCCAATTAAAGAGACCAGCAGCAGCTTTTCGTTCCCTGAGCTGACGCTTCTCAGGACTCTTTACAGATTCAAGAGATGCATCAAGTTCTGACAGGCTCTTCAAGAAACTCGTTGTGTCAGAAAGTCCCATAACGTCTCCATGAAGAATCTCAATGTCGTCAGGGAATCTAGCAACAGGTCAAGGAAGTAGTTCAGAAAGTATTCGGAAATTAATTTGGGGGGGGGGGGGAAGGAAGAGGGAAAGAACCGACTTACGAAGGCGGGAGGAAAGCATCGGAATTAGCTTCAGCAGCAGGAGAACCTGTTCGAAGACCGAGTTCGTTTTCGGCATTTGCATACCATTCTGGGATGCTGAGGTCTCTTCCTGGAACCCTTTGTAATTGATAACCAAGAACGATGGCATCACGCAATCTTCGGGCCCCACTAAGCTGAAACTCGAATAAAAGAGAATTAAGTAAATTAATAAATCGGCACTCATATGCAAAGTCAGCAATATGAACTCGGCCTCACCTTATCAGATGCATGGTGTTTTCCAAAGGCCGTATCCTGCAAAATACGAGCTGCTACCTGGAAATTTATAATGAATTAAAACCATAAATTTCCGTTATGAAATAAAAAGAGAGAGAATGATGCCAAGACATGAATTCTGCCTTCTTGACTTAGAAAATGCTATGAATTAGCTCAAACATAAATCTCCGTAGAAAAGAAAATTATCACAAGTATCCATTATTTTGTTTGTAAATATTTCTGTGGAATCAAATCTTGACAAAATTTAATACATAAAAATTGCAAAAAAGATTTTTAAACAAATAAATGAGAAAATGCATACCTGACCACCATTCGTGCCACCCTCGTAGCAAGGTTTTAAACTAATGGCACGTTCAAGGTATGGACTCCAATGTCCAGTAAGCAAATCCCTTCTTATCATCTCAACACCAGCTTGATAATACTGATAGAAAAGTTCTATATCTTTATAAATCATTCAAGAAAATAATTCTTCCAGAAAAATAAAATAAGAGGGACTAGATTATTTTACCAATCTCCATTCATAAGTATCTGAAAACAATATACAAATTTTACCTCCAACATATTTCTCAAGAAAGGTTCTTCATTGAAGTAGTCCCTACGTACAAAGACAAACGGTATCTTGAACGCCAGGGCCTCACTAACTGTCCCATATCCAATTTTTCCTGAAATTTAAAAATAATTAAATACTTCGTTATTGCATCACTTTAGCCAAACAGGGAATGTGAGAGCCAAAGTTATATGACTTACCAAGCATGCAGTCAGATGCAGCTATCAAATCTGGAGTGTACGCATCTTTTGGTAGCTTTATAAAATTTGGAGGAAGCTCCATATTTTCGGAAGCACCACAAACCTGAACCCGCATTCGAAACAGCATATTATTCCTTAATAAATAAATACGAATTCCAATTTTATTTAAAAATGTAGTTAAACTGCATGGTCGTATTAATCTGAACAAAATACCAGACAAAGCCAACCATTTGGCAGGTACTCCTCCTTTAAAGTCCAACCTGATGGCTGCAAATGACGACCATTATTCAGGCAACGAACATTAGGATTGAGATCGACAAAAGGCAAATAAAATTATAAAAAATCTGTTATCCTACCTGACCACCAAAGTTAAGGATACAAATCTTAATATCCTTTGCAAATCCAAGTTCTTTCTTCACCTGTTGTGTTATTAAGAAATTAAATGATACATGTAAAACTGATTCATGTATCTCCCAAGAGTTTTAGAATTAAAAAGTTCATTTTTTTTTGTGTACCTCCTCAGGAGGCTTGTGCAGCCTCCTAACTACCAAAGGCACATCAATTGCATCACGAAAAGCAGGCACTGCCACAGAACGAAGGATCATAAGATACTCCGGCATTTGTTTTAATAGGATGAGAATAATAATATTAATAAACTAAAGAGAAATTGAATTAGTGTATCAATGTTGGTGTACTTGGACAGTATCCTGGGAGGCGGATGAGGAATTCACAATGTGAATAATCCTCTGCAATCTGCCAAACAATGGACCGGTGATGATGACCGGCAGCCATTACGTATTCAGCATAGATGAAATCCCAACTGCCAATGGAATTAAAATAATCAGAACTCTAAAGATCAAGAAATGGAGAGAGAGAGAGGGAGGGAGAGAGAGAGAGATTACCTAAAATTGGTGACACAAACCGACCGAATCCCAGCATCAGCTGCTGCTCTACAAGCAACTGGAACAACATCCGACACCTACACTTGAAACAGATCCAACCCAAAAATAAACAACCTTGAAGATCATATAGTTCAAGTTCTGTTCGAACTTCTTTCTTGAATCTCTCTGACATCGTATGAAAAGTTTAATAAACAGGTGTGCATTTGACTTTAAAAAACTCAATAAAGAATAGAGTTTTACCACTAAATCTGCCTTGATGGATTTCAGCCACTCTGTTTCTGTAGCCAAAATACTGTCGCGAGGTACTACAGCCGTCTCATGATACTAAACAAATCAATGTAAAAGTTAAGGAGTTAATACAGAACAGGATACCAAAGACATTATCTCTCACATAAACATAAATTTTAACTTTCTTTTTTCAGTAAGAAAGCATGCCTTCTCTAAAGATGCAAGGCGATCAACTGTCAAAGCATCTGCTTGAACTGCGCCGCAATCTAAAAGCACCTAGAATCGCAGAGATTTTAAAATTGAATTAGAATTATAATTTATGAAGCAATTTAATTTAAAGATTCTTTCTTTAATTTCATTATTTAAAAGCTCATAAAAATGAAACCTTTCGAAGGAAAAGGCGTGGGGACTGAATTTCCGAGGTGAACACATAATCCGGTGCACCGGTGACCACATGAACATCATGACCAGCAAGAATAAGATGCCGAGCAACCTAAGCAACATCAAAGGAACAAAACTGATCACCACATTTTACAGACAAGAATTGTGATATAAAATATAAATCCATTATGGTCGCAGAAAAATTCAGTCAAAAAATAGTATATTCAGTTATTCACAAAGGACCGAAAATTTACTTGCAACTAGCATAATCAAGAACCAAAAAAAAAGGGTTCCCCCTAAATAATGCAAGAATAATTGAACCAAAACAGAAACAAAATTCAACCAAACATCATGCAGCTAAACCCCTGATCAATAAAACAGCAAGAATTGCCATCAAAAATCGAATTTTGATTCATGGGCTCTCATCTAAAATCATCAAAAACAAATCTTCTGCAGAAGAAACACTCACACAAAAAAAAAACACACACACAGACACACAGAGTAATCAACCTCAACAACCCGAGTGGCATGGCCGAATCCATGCCCAGTAACATAATAGGCAAAAACTAAAGGGCGCTTTCTTGAGTCTTCCGCTCCCATCTTTCTTCAGAAAACAAAAAAAAAAATCGAGTCTTTGCCTCTGATAAGAAAGAATTCAACAAACTGGGAATGTGGGAGTAATTGCTGAGACTAAATTGGTTGATATTTGAAATATTAACTCATTTGATGATGATGATCCAGTTTCACAGTTGGGGTTTTGACGTCAGACTAAGGTGTCACTTTGATGGGGCTTTATCCAATTCTTGTTTTCGAGGGAGTTAATGTAATTGATTGCCTTTCTTGTTTTGCTTCTATTTATTTCCTTTGTATTTTAATCAGTATTCTCTATTCTGACAATTTCTTCTTTTCAAGCAACTTTTTAATTTAATATAAATCTGATCCTCGCGATATAATAATTAGAAAAAATGTGTTCATAAAGGGTTGACAACTGGGTTCAGATATAATAAAATCAAGTGACGTTTCAACCTTTGACAGGAATATTATTTTTAATGTTATTGCTAATTAAATGATTCTTGATGTTATAAATATAAGAAACTGTTCAATTTAGCCTTGATTTATTTCATTTTCTTTGCAGAAAAAGAGATCAATACTGTATGGCATATTAGGAGGATATCCATTATTTTTATTATTCAAGTTGATATCTCCATTTTTAATGTGATTTTCTTTTTCTCTTTTTTCTTTCGATGTTATTTTTTAATATTTTTGGACGAGAATTCATTAATTCTAAAAGAATTCCCTTTCCGCCTATTATTTTAAAAGGTGAAAAAGTAGAGTACTTTTGATTATGATTATAAAAACTACTTAATTTAGTACCGATAAAGACGAATAACTTCTCGATGTAAGAACTTAAATCTTTAATGTGAGCAAAATTGCACTATTCATCATATTCGTAACATCATTCGGAAGTTCGGCTCAAGAACAAAAGTCCATTTTAAATATTTTAAAACACATCCACTTCCAATGAGATTGTTTGATAGTTCTGTATAAATTTTGACATGTTTAGATAGATTTAAATGAGAAACAAAGGGTAGGCTAAGTTGAATTAATCAGTTTAAATTGAGACACTATTGAATCTTAGTCTTAATTATTAGAATTCAACTATGTAGATGTATCCGCCAATATGGGTTGTCAAAGCGGTAAATAAATTCATTCCTAAAGATGAGGTCCGATGTTCAAATTTGGGTTTGCGTGTATAAAAAAAACAAAAAAAACAATTTAGACCTATCCAAGTAGGTCCATTTATCAAGCATATTCATAGTCTTATCCTAAAAATACCAACATATTCGGATAACATCACATGGATAATAAATTTTGTTTTCTTTTCTTTTTTCTTATTCCTTTTCCCCTCTAAACCTAAGGATAACGATTTTGTCATAGTCAATGCCTTTATTTGATTCTCAATTTATTGTTGGTTGGTTGTGCCGTAAGCATACGGACGACTTGATGATAGAGTTAATTACACAAAAAACCCTATGATATAAATAATTAGCACTCAGAACCCTGTGATTTGAAATTTCTCGAAAAGAACCCTGTGATTGTAATAAATTAGCACTCATTTAGTATTTCAAACCCTACATCCATGGTTGTAGGATTGTGAGTGTTAACTTTAATACAATCACAGGGTTTTCAGTGCTAATTTATATAATCATAGGGTTTTCCTTGAGAATTTTCAAATCACAGGGTTTGGAGTGCTAATTAGGAATAACACAGGGAGTATCCGTGCAAAAAACTCTATGATGATATGGACACGACAATAGATATAGATGCAGCGACGTAGAATTTCTTTTAAAATTTTTACGTTAAAAGTGTCTGACATGATATTTGATACTAATATCTAATACAATAAGGCATGATAAAATAATATTTATAAAAATAGACGTATATTAGAGTCAGATTGACATTGAATATAATCTTCTTTCAGGCCCAAAAGTACCCAATATCTGCACTTAATCTTTCTAAGCCCAAATTAGGCCCAAAAGATACTAATAGAATTTTGCTTAAGTGAAGCTTATGATCTTAGGTGAATGTAATAGGCCCACTGTGGTAATATTCATGTGATGGCAGTGTCGTTAATAGTGGGCCTAGATTTATTCTAATAACAAGACAAAATAAATTAAGAAATATTCCATCACAAATAATTAATTTGATTGTTTCTGGCCATGCTATGCAGATACTAATTTATATTTAAAGTAAATAAATTAATTATTTAATATAGTTGAACAAATCTATGAAATAGAGGAATGATAATATTATAAAATATTACAATTGTAAGTCATTTTTTTTTCAAAACATATCATCATTATACAATATAAAATAATCAATCATT
>JBBMKE010000002.1:2717801-2729715 GCA_037834125.1 Lippia alba | reverse complement strand
TTGAGCTTTATCTAATATGTTAATTCTTAATTGAATTAAAGATTTATAAATCTCCCTAATTGATATAAGATTGATCGGAGCTCTTTGAGCTTTATCTAATATGTTAATTCTTAATTGAATTAAAGATTTATAAATCTCCCTAATTGATATAAGATTGATCGTATTATTGTGCAAGTTATTATTTACTAAACAAAGTATTGAAAAAATAAATAAATTCCCTTAATTTATGCCCCATTGTCATTTAATTGTGTACGTATTGTTATAATGATAGATTTCCATATTGATTTTTCATTATCTATGCCATAGTTGTGCACGTTATTATTAGAACGTAATATTATTGTATTGGTTTTCATTATTTTATGCAAAATTAGTGGAGTAATTTAGGTAAACTAATCAAGAAAAAAAATTAAGTTTTATTTTGGAAATAGTATCATATTTTGTGGATTCAAAATAAACTTTACTATAAATTAATATTTTAAATGAAAATAACTTCCAACTATTAAGGGATATATAGAATTAGTAAATAAATTAATCAATCTAATAATCACCGACCAATCAAATTTTTTATTTTTAATTAAAAATCTAAAAAAAACCACAAAATTCTATTGAGTCAAAATTGATATAATTTGGATCAAACACATCCTTTCTATATATTATAGTATAGATAGATGTACGCACGCTTCTTAAGATTCGAATATGTGATTCATCTGCTTACAAATTTGAATGTTAATCAATATATTATATGTTTGTCTCAAACCTAAAGACACATCACAACAGGTTGAGCTTCGAATCCTCTATCACTATTAAATTTGAGTTTTTTGGAAGCGGATGTTATACTAATTTTATTATTTTCATTAAATTTTCTTTTTAACATTCTTTTGATAATTATTGCAATAAGCATGCCAATGTTGTTTTAGCTATATACTTATCGATTAATGTATAATAATTTTGTTGTATTCGACTAATAATTGTTGTAATGATTTGCTCTTGGTTTGAAATTAGTATACCGGCTTTCCTTTTCGGTCAGTGTCGAACCAAAATAATCGCCAATTGTTTTAATATATATCTTTTTTCAATATCCAACATCAATTTCATCAATTTAATTGTGAATGATGTCACGCGAATAAGATATATATATATATAATGTAATAATTAATTATTTTTTAACAATTTAATTGTACTCAGATAATTATACGAACTACTACTAGTTTATATTTAAAAAATTAATCCAGAATTTTGGTTCTGATTTGGATGTACATAATGAAACGATTCAGATTTGGGGCCAAAAGAAAAAAAAATCAGATCTATGGCCGAAAGGACTTCTTTCTTAAGGTTTTATTTATAGATCGTGGGCTCGGGTTCAGGCTCGGGCTGCTCGAACCTCACTGCAAGCCAAGCCCGAGCTGCTTGTAGTATGGCTCACTAGCTAAGCCCGAGCCAATAAAAAAGACAGAGGTTCGACTCGTTTACATCCCTAAGTACGATGCACGACAAGTGAAATAAATATTATGGAATGAGAATGAAGTCATATTATATCATAAACATATTTGTGTACACAATTAATGTACCATGTAACAGATAAACGAACATAGAAAGCACAAATCACAAGTTTATGCATGAATAATCAAGTTAAATTATTAAAAAAGGTACGAGTTTAAGTTTGAAGATGATTTCACAATTTTAACAAATAATTAATTCATATAAAATTCGCGGATATGAAAAGAACCGATAAAATTATGGAAAAAAATCAAAAAATTAAGAAAAAAATCAAGCAACAGGGGCGAACAACCGGTTCTCAAGTGAGAAAAGCCGTCCAGGTTCGCGGAACCCCTGAAACCAGCCTCTGTTGTCCCAGCGGCCTTCTAGAAATTCAAGACAAATTGGGAATGACCATTTAGGCGCACAGGAACAAAACTAAATTGCAGCCATTTCAAACGGTTTGAAATGCTAGTTCAAACTTAAAATGACCATCCCCAAGCCAAAAATCAAGTTCCAAATCAAGCAAAAAATCAACAAAAACGTTGTAAATCATCCTATAGCGCTAAACAACAAGTTATTTCATATTAATATCCACAATCAAGCCAAGATAAAAATCAACGCAAACTCTCAATAAATGTCATATACATTAAATGGAGGCAACAACCCACCAAATAAATCATAAATGCAACAATTAACTTCATAAACATTGTACCAATCTCATTTCAAGTTTTTAAATCCATAAATTCCACTAGCCCTTACACACGCTCTCGTAAGTTCGTATATACACATGTAGCTCAATACTTACCTTGAAGCGATGAAAGATGGAAGAAGAAGGAGAAGATGATGGTGATGATCTAGGTTGGAGTGTGTGGCTCCTCTTTTACTTTCTTCTTGATTAGCCGAGTGGTGAAGATGGAAGAATGAGTGTCAGTTGTGTGTTTGTAGATGAATGAAGAAAGAAGGGACTTTTTTTATTTTTTTACACACACGCACACCCAAGTAGCTCAAGGAATTTGAAGTCGGGACCTTGCCTTCGAGAAACAACCTTCGAACCACTTGGACCAACCCCTGTTGCGAAAGAAGGGACAAGTTGTGTGCATATATCTGTACGTGAAAGGGGAAAGGAAAAAAAAAGGCAAGAAAGTTACCCAACTTCAAAAGTCATGCAATTAGGCCCAATAGATTTGAAAAAGTTACAATTAAGTCCTTTATAAGAATTTCAATTAAGTCCACAAGCATTCAAGGTTTTCAATTAAGGACAATTAATCACATAATCAAACTCGTGTAAATAAATTCGACAATCACATATCATGAAACAAATCAATTAAACTCAATTAATCATGAAGTAGCAAACTAGATAAATTAAATAGCGAAATTAAAGCATAACAAACAAGAAATTAAATAACCTAAATCTTAAAACGGCATACCTGTACGGTCTAAACACGGGGTGTCACACATTCCACCTATCTTTTTTCCGCCATGAGGCTGGCAACGGAGGTCAAAAGATCACCCTTAGGGTTGCCTTTGAACTGGGTTCCCAACATGATAAGTGCAATACCATGGTAACCCTACGAAACATGGGAGACCGCCCCAAACTGACCCAAACTTCTTTCAGAAGAAGGTGAAAGAGTGAAAACAGAAGTATCCATGTTTGAGGAAGATGAAAAGAGGTCCTAAGTGCCTAGAAATTCGAAAAAATCTCAAGCTTGGTCTTTACCTTTAGAGCAGAATTGCAAATGCAAATCGATCTTGGGGTCAGATTAGGTCGGAGCGGCTCGAGGATCCAAATCTAAAAAAGTATGTAAAAAGGGCCAAGGGGGCCTCCTATTTATTGGAGTTGAAAAAGTAACTCCTCAGAATAAAAGTGGCACAATGATTTCTATGCCCAACTGATTGACTTAAAGGACGCGCCGTATTAAATCTGATGGTGGTTCAATGTCCAAAATAATTATGGCTTTTGCATTGCCAACCAGTTTGAAAAATTACTGCTGCAAATTTTCACATCAATAATTTAGAGGGCCTTTGACATGGCATATATAATTGCATTGGGCCATGTGACAGACCCACGGAGGACCCACATGGACCCAGAGCTATCACAAATGAAAGCAAGAACACGTGGACCTCGAGTGAGCACCACGTGGCAGAGAATCGACTTACTTCCACCTGTGAGTCATGGATCTGATCGTGCTTAAATTGATGAACAGTTCGAGAAGGTCGCATTAATCTTGGGAAGGCATATCAAAATTGATCGGGCTAGTTAGTGCCCAAGGTCGATTTTGAAAATACCTCCAGTCGATCTCGCTCCGCCTCACGGACATAGAGATTGTACATCGATCGATATTACAGGTGCTCAGGACAAGTCTGTACTCTGCAGCATCCTTGTCAGGCCATGGGTAACATCCTTATTTCTCAAAACCGATGTACACGAGCAGTTAATGCTCTATCATAGCTGGGTTTACCCAAAAAGGAAAAAAGGGGATGAAACGTGCAACCTAGTCAGGTCGAAAAATGGCAAATAGTCAAGTTGAATATGACTACAGTCACCCCAGTGCGTATACTCAGTAGCATTACTAGCCCAAAACATTAGTACCCCTTAAGGAACAGTAGTTGGTAAGCACATTCAATAGCATTTAAAGCGCTTTTGTTGCATTTATCCTCTCTCTAAGAATACTATACTGTCTTGAGTGTTTGAGAGACGTCGTAGGCTAAAACCCTACCTATTTTACCCCTTGTGTGTTACCGGTTTTGCAGATTAAGAAGACTCTTTCTTACAAATTCTTGATCGATCGAACTAAGCAGTCTAATCAGCTCGACCAAGTTTCAGCATGATCAAGATGTATAAAAATTCAAAGGATTAACCGACTTTGCTGGCGTGACAAGCACTCACCTGAGAACTTAGAAGCTCGGGATTTTGGGTTTCCATTTATGGCACCAATAAATGATCATTTGATGTCAAATAGTATTAGGGATCTTTCTTGTATTAATAGCCCTTAGTGCTATAATTATTCCAGATCTGAGGCGCACTTTTACTTTCATATCTTGCTTGATTTTTGTATCATTATTTTTTGTTTGTACATTTAATTTTTTTAATCAATTATATGTGAGGTGGGAGTTCCGATTTATTTAGAAAAACAAAACTTTGTTTGTTGTTAGAAAATCCATCTAATATACCAGCCTTATTCTAGTCCCTATTTAATTTTATTTTTAATTTGGAAGCAAAATGATTAGTGAATAGTTTATACGTACTACGATATTAATTAATTTTAAATTGTTTGCTTTTGGAGCAGTTGGCTGGGGTAATATTTATTACCTGTCATTGATAGTAATTAAAGGAAGAACCACAAATGTAAAAGATCTAACTAATTATTGTGGAAAAATAAATGAGACTAAATGTCAAACTAGCCACAGGGTATAAAATTAATTCTATAATTTTTATTGTTTTTTTAACGCAGACATCCCAAGTAGCTAGATGGATTCGAACCTAGGCCTTTATCTTCAAGAAAGAACCCTCACCACTTGGTCAACTTAATTCTATAAGTTATTTTTTCTTGTTACATATATAATTTTTTGAATAATTAAAAGGGGGGAAATTTAAAAAGAAAAACTACATTTTCTAATGAAACAAGTAAAGAAAAAGGGGAAAAAATTAAAAAAAAATAGTGTTATAGATTAAGCAATGAAATTTGAAAGTATAAACCACATGGCATACAAAAAAGCCCATTAATGACTTCTACGAGGCCTAAGTCATAATTGGGCTTCTTAACAAATCCAGCAAGGACATGAATTATTTCATCTCACTAGTTCTGACTTCTAAACCCGTGCCAAGGCAAGGGATAACATTATTTATAATAATAAAAAAAAAGTAGCTATATAATTTTTTAGATAATATAAAATTACCAATAATTAAATACTCTTTTTAAATAATTATAATCAATTTTAAAGTGTAAAATTATATTATGAATAAATCGAAGAGTATTTAAAATAATAATAATATGAAGTGATTGATGGTGTCGGAAATGGTTTAAGAGGAGTTCAACACCGATTCATTCTCTATTTGTGTTTGTGTAAGGGGAAGACCATCATAGGCAAACAGGCTCAGGAACTGGGTTCCCGTTGAACATGAATTCT
Source organism: Lippia alba (assembly GCA_037834125.1). Taxonomy (NCBI): domain Eukaryota; kingdom Viridiplantae; phylum Streptophyta; class Magnoliopsida; order Lamiales; family Verbenaceae; genus Lippia; species Lippia alba. The sequence goes on along the minus strand of JBBMKE010000002.1, from coordinate 2,724,108 downwards.
ACCAGCTAGGGTAACACCTTAGTGAGGAAAGTGAAGCTATATGGAGCTTGAATGTGCAGCAATGAGATTTTCCAGTTCAGTGTTTCATGTAGGAAGAGAGTGTATTTTCAGCAGGAAGAGTTGCTTGGGGAAGAAGGAGTGTGGTCCTTCTATTTATAGGTTAAGGATGAGGTTATTTAGGTAAAATCAACCTTGTGGTCCAGGAGTAGTGTCGCCCTAGACATGTGTCGAAACATGAGAGCTCGACAGCGACAGGTACGTGTCTTTATCACCTTTTGGCCGTTACGCCTAGTAATTGTGCCAGAGGTGGTTGGGCGACCGATCCTTTGGTCGTGGAGAAGGGGTCTTCGGTACTACACGAGCGTTAGGACGCTCGAGATAGGGTCCCTTAGTAAGAGATGCAAAGGGTTGTTTTTACGAGCGATGAGGTCCCGAGGGATGATCCTCGAGGGAGGGGTCCTCATAGGAGGATAACTACTAAGAGAGGGTGGCTACGAGGATAAGGCTGGGCGATGCCACGAGCCATACGTATCCGAGCGTCAAGATAAGCTTGCCTTGGAATAGTGAAGGGAATCTTCCGCGATCACGCCACGTGTACGGTGGGGATCCGAGCGTATTTTGGGTCCATCACACTTATTTATAATTTACAACCCCACATTGACATTAACTCCCATTTTCTTGTGGATTTATGTATAATATAATTTTTGTTTTCAACATCTCAGTCGGTTGTCTTAATATTACAGGTCAAATATTAAACTCAAGAATTACACGAGAACGACATACATGATTGAGGATCATAGATTCGGAATATACATAATATATAACACAATTATAATATACATAAAGAGATCAATATTTGTAGGAAACAGAAAAACTCCTATTTGGATTGAATAAGAACTTATTAAATATATATGCTCATATAACTATTATGAAGGGATTTATAGAGATCAATATTTGTAGGAAACAAAAGACTCCTATATATTTTGATTGAATAAGAACTTATGAAATATAATTAAATATAATAGACTTTTACAAAATTATCCCTAATTTATATTTAGTAACATATTTAATATAAGGGTAATTTATGTGATCCGTATTTTGTAAGAAACAACTTGCTCTTTTATAATATAATAATAAATAATAATAATAATAATAATAGATTATACACTCAGCCAAACACCCTTTAATTATTAGTCATTAACAAATATATATATATATCTTCAAAAATATACATAACAAAATATTATTATGTAAGAAATTGCAACACATATATTCACATGAATTCTTCATCATCTTCACACGGATGATCCACAATCATGTTCATCCCCATTCTCATCCCCCAACTTCTTCTTCTTCTTCTCAGCAGCCAACACAAAATCCAAGTTATAAAGCACGGGCACCATCGTGACCGAGCATAGGAACACCAGTACCGGCCCGAAGATCCACAGCATGAGTGGCAACGCCGCGTAGAAGAGGCGGTTCCCCACCGTGTTGAGGGCAAACCCCCGCTCGAGGAGCTCCGACACGTACTCCGGGGTCACGATGCCGTCCGAGGTCTCCGGCGGGCAGTTGATGAGGAAGTTGACCTGGTTCGTGAACCGGATCGAGAGCGAGTGACAGATGAAGGAGAAGAGGAAGATGAGGAGAAGGGTTACGTATTTTAGAGCCATCATGAACTCGCCGTGGGCGCCGTACACGGCGTCGTTTAATGGTTTCTTGATGCTGTACGTGCTGCTGATCACGGCGGCGAGGCCGGAGCAGAGGAGGATGGAGGTGGTGGCCATAAGCGTCGACCCCATGATCGTGTTCCGGAGAGTTTGGACGGCTAGGATGTTTTTCTTGTCGTTGTCCTGCATTAATTCAAATTTAACCAGATTTTTAGACAAATTAATAGTTTAGTGATAAATATCTACATTTGTAAACAAATAGGTTACGGTTTCGGGTTATATATATATATATGATGCATGCATGCATGGCAGACCAGACATGGGAAGCTGATTGGGCAATGATTGCAGGTGTGGCAACCTTTACGATTATGCGCGTCCCAAAGTAGTATTGTTCCAGTTAAGGAAAAAATCAAACTAAATAATTTTCAAATGTGTTTTCAGACACAACACGCACTCAAGAATTATTTATTTCATCATGTATGTATGTCTATATATTTTCCACTTTCATATATACCTCTTCTTGAATTGATAGGCCATATATAACAAGGACGGCTAATTATCTGATTTGGTGGAATCAATCTAATGAAAGGAGATTATTTATATTTGTTGAGTCAAGTATTAATAGTACAAACGCTAACAGGAATTGGTTCAAGCGATAAATGAATTTATTCTTAAGGTGGTTCAAGCGGTAAATGGATTTATTCCTAAGGACGAGATCAATCGAATCCCCATTTCGGTGTGCGTGTGTTAAAAAAAAAAGTATTAATAGTATAAACTTTAAAAAATGCCCATTAAATAAATAAATGTACAATAGGTTTATCTATATTATTGTCTGGTCCGGATAAATCGAATTTGATGCAAAACAGTTGTCTTGTTCTTTCTCTCTCTTTTTTTATCAATTTAATTAACTTAAAACTTATAATACTTATAATTAGGTGTAGTTTTTCTTTCAAAAAAAAAAAATAATAATAATAATAATAATAATAATAATAATAATAATAAAACATTAGGTGTAGTTTTAACTTATATGATAGTTTTTTTTTTTAAAAACTAACTTATATGCTTTAATTTAATCAATCATAAATTACTTGCCAAAAAAGAAAAGGGGAAAAAAAAAAGAAAAGGGAATGAATCAGTTATAAAAAAAAAACATAAAAATCGTGCTATACTTAGTTTTGCATGAAGATTAATGTGAAATGTGCACGGAAATAACGTTATATATATATGATTAAAATGAGAAACTCGTGCTACCAAAAAAAAAATGAGAAACTCGTGAAATACTAGAAAATAAAGCTAGGATTTAGGCAAATAATATGTAAAAAATTGTTTTTTCATAACAACATTATTAGGATTAACCCGTAAAGCTTCAAGCTTTGCCACTCGAACAAACTCAAAGAATATATATAACATGTCAAACGATTAATCAAACTTTTCTATCATGAGAGACGTCGTCCGGACTTCTTGAATTTGAAGATAAGTTGTATTTGTAATTTGAAATTCATATATTTAATTATTCGTTGTGGGGTACTTGACATAACTAGATAATACATATGTATGATTCATTCGTCATTGTATGAAATTCAAAGCGTTTTACATGAAAAATCCTTTTTCGGCTTGGGGTGGGGTGGGTCGTTTGACGAATCATGATCGCGTCTTACCTTCATCATGGCGGTGACCCAAAATCGCCGGCCGAGAGCATTTGTTCCGATGATGGTGGTGAGAGGTTGAGTCCTCACCCTATGCAATAGCCATATGTGATAACCCATGCATATCAAAAACCCTAATGGCACAAGTATCACGTCTAGGTAGCTCTTTTTCCACTCCATCTCTCACTCTCTCTCCTTTCTCTCTCACTCTCTCTCTCTCTCTCTCTCACTCACTTAGTGTGTGTTCTTGGATTTATTTCTTGTAATTGTCATGGTGAGTTAAGAGAGTGGAGGCATATATTTATATAGTTGTGGCAAGAGGAATGAACTTAGACTTGTTTGAATGCGAAATGCGAAGTTTCAAGCAAAGGGGGCGGAAATAAAGCAAAACTCCACTTCGAAAATAAACTAGAGAGATGGGTCTAATCATGTGGGAATTGTGTCTTGGTAGCTTGTTTGCTTCTACCTTTATACGTGAGTGCAACTCCTTTTATGGCTTTTGCAACTTTACGTCTCTACTGTACTATATTTTTGTTAGTGTTTGAAAAACCAATTCCATATAATACGTAAAGTGAGTTTCGGTAGTTAGAAATACCCTGTGACCGAGTTTTGGAGTTAGCTTTTAGTAGATAGAATTCGATTGGATTATAAATAAACTAATTGTGAAAGCAAGTCAATTATATATATTATTATAAATATACCATCACATGATATATTTTAGCGGTTCGAAGCTATCAGCTTATTAGATGTTTAGGTCGCGTTTTGAGTCCCTAAGTAATTACTATTATTATGAAAGATTTATGTTTCATGGTTCGATCCGACTCGAAATCCTAATATACTAAATTAAACACACCATAAGCGTGCAAAAATTGAGAAAGGGATTCTCCCTAGCCGTGGGAGGATAAGATAACTTTGTTTATATTAGGTATGAATTTATGCATATATATTTCAGTATAATTGCTCGTGGGCAAGAATATTATCTAACTTGTTAGCGCCGAGCATCTATGCTATTGTACATGATGAAGAATTTCTCCGAGTATATTCGCTTACATGTTTACATTTGGGTTTTCTCTTAATTAATGTGAGACCGTTAAATATTATTCTTTTCTCTCATATTTATAATGTACAAATACAAGAGTATAATTATCAGAAAAATCTTGTGAAATACCCAAAATATGAAATAAACCCTATGTTTCAAAAATTAGTACAAAACTCTTTGTTTTATAAAAATGACCTAGAAAAATCCGGCCCTCATGCGTTATTTGAGCCACAGGTTTCAAAAAATTCATTTTTAAATGTAAAATTTACAATCTTGCCCTTTTTTATGAGAATAAAAATAAAAATTACACAACAATGAATTATGAAGCAATATAAAAAAAATCAATGAAAAATATAAACACCACGAAAATTCCATTAGAAAACAAAAATGAAAGACGATGGTTATGGTGAAATATCGTCAAGAATGAGCAATATACTACAAAAACGAATATAAAAATTTATTTTATTAATGTATGATGGTTTTTGTTGCTCATTTCTACAAAACACATGGTGATCTTTGCTAAAATTTTAAAATATAGAGTTTATTTTATATTTTCGGTATTTCATTCTGCAATTATCTCCAAATATAAGTACAACAAGATGATATATGGGACGATACGTACACGTCTATTTTTGTTAAAAAAAAAGAAATTATTAAGTGAGAAATTCTTATATTAGTATTGAATACAATACGGCACGATAAAATAATAGTATATGTCGTAGTTTATACGTAAAGCATTTAATTAATATAAATTATTTAACCGCCGTTGAATCTGTACCACAATAAGAATAATATCTGCTGGGAATTTTCTTAGTGTATCTACTCATCTATCCACTCTTAATTTCTTTTTCCTTTTTTCTAGAACCGAAATGATGCAATCTCTGTGTAATGGGATAACTTATCCTCCATGATTCATGTTTGGTTGTGGTTCTGATGCTGGAATCAGAATTTTCTAACAATTATCCGAATATGTAACAGTATTTTTCTCTTTATTCTCCCAGTTTATTTATTTCAATTAAAGCAACATGAATCTATAATTTGCTACGTTAATTTTATAACCAACGTGGCGCGGTCTAGCAGAAGATCAATACTCATCAACCTTGAACCAAGTATGAGGATCCGATTCTTAATTATAAAACAGCTTTAATTCAGCATGATGATTAATTTCTCAATGTGATCGACGGTGTGGATGCGACCAAAAAATAATTGATGTACACCATTTTATGCAGCATATCAACAATATTTCAGGATCCAACTATAGAAGAGTCAATTTCAGAGAGCATCGTTGTTGTAGGGAACTCCCAGTGTCTAGATTTAGTTTTATAATGTCTCCTCTTGATTAGACCTTATTTCTCAACTCAATTTCATTGAAAGATAAAAACCTTATCATTTACTTTACTTGCCGTATCACTTGTGCATTTTCTTTATATTCCTATGCAATGGTTTTGTTTCTTTATAATATGTTAGTAACTTTCGCATACTCTGCTGCAACGAAATAATAACTAATATTTAAATTTATTAAAATTAAATTTTTTATATTAATATATTTTTATAATTATTTTTAATATAATCATTAAATTATAATAAGTAAATGTGATGATGTTATATTAGTAAAATAATAATTAAAATATAGATTGTAGAATATGAGAAAAGATACAAAGAATATAAAATAATTATTAGAAATAATTAAAAGAGGTAAGAGTAAAGTGGAGTTAATATGTTCTTGAAGTATGAATTAACCAGCAGATTGTGAGAATGGTAAAGAAAAATCAATAAATAAGAAAAAAAAAAAACAAGACGAAGAGTCAAAAAAACCGAGCTCCCCTCTCATGCTTAACATAATAATATAAATGTGTATATATAATTGTTGGTGTTATACTAAAATTTAATTCAATTATTAATTAAAGACTATTCGTTGAAGACTCTAATGCACCGACACTTCTAAAAATATCATT
>JBBMKE010000002.1:2700909-2715936 GCA_037834125.1 Lippia alba | reverse complement strand
ACGGGAAAAGGAAAAGAATACGAATTTTTAAAAATAATATCTTGTTGTGGATCTTCATATTTATATTATTTCGTGTTCACATTATTATCTTATATTATTTCGTATTTATATTATTTTTCCTTGTCTTCATATTTAATATATATTTTTCGAAACGACCCTCTTCTCTTTTCTTTGCTCAACCTCTCTTTTTTTCTCTCTATGGTGTTCTCCCCACTTCGGTCCGGTTCATATAGAACATAGTCCCATTATGGTTCAATTCACTTTGTGTAAGTTTATTGAACAGCCTAAAGTCATCTTTATCTTTTATTTTGCATGATCTTCCATGCTTGTTCTTATCGTATGGTGCAAGCATTACTCTTTTACGATTCTTTAATTGTATTCGGACCATTATGAGTATTCGCTTATTCAGCTAACATCCGAACTTACTTGTTTCGCAAAATTTAGTGAGCTAACCATGTGTTAGAAGCGTGGGACACCATCAATATTCTTATTTTTTGCACCTATATATATACTTTCTTGTTGCATTTTCGTATTCATATTGTTAAGTGCCCTTATTTTCTTGTCGTGTCTTTACATTTATATTTTTTGTGTTCATACTATTTTATTTTATTTTTGTATTTATATTATTACTATTTTACTGTGTTTTCATATTCATTTATTTTTTTCACCAATATTATCTTATCTTGTTTTTATATTCATAATATTGTTATTTTACTGTGTCTTCATATTTATTTTATTTTGTATTGATATAGTCGTATTTATATGTATACATCACTTAGCAAATTATGTGATTTGACAAAACCATATTACTTTTTCTCCTGAGAAAATATTTTGGGGTGAATTGAAGGCTCACCCAACATTTTTAGTCATAAAAACTCCAACATGTGTTGGCCCCTCCGCCCAAGCAGGAGGGGTGTTGGGCTAACCCTATGAAAGAAAAGATATTACAACTTTTCACACATTATGAGACATTAGATTTTGATTTAAAAATAAGATATTTAAATATAAAATCACGAACTTTATAATTATAATCATATGTTTACATTAGTATAACTCCAAATTTATTTTTATGAGCTTCAACCTTTTATTTGTACCGTCTCCCAAATCTTCGACGTGACTACTAAATCTCTCTGAGTCTACTAAAAATTAAAAATGTCGAAATTATAATTTTGGATCAGAGACCCGTGTTCAATTGAAGAAAAATTTGTATCCAACTTATTCAGTACCATTTGTTTCGTATCCATGCATCATATTTGTTCGATTTTCGTGTCAACAGCCCTTTCTTGCTTCCCATTCACGAAATTCATTCCCACCAGTCCACTCCAGTTCACAATTTAAGCCACCAAACCGCATAATCAAAAGCAGCACCACCAAAATCAACTCAAAATGGAGATTTCAATTTCAAGCCACCAAATCCTATCCGCCGTAATTATCTCCCTCCACCTGCCCATTTTCGTCATTTCATCCCGGCTACTCCAAATACCCGACCCGCCCTGCAAACTACCCGACCCGACCACCCTCCGCCCCGACCAAATCACCGTCGTCATCAACGGCTTCTCCCCGCGGCGGATTCCGTTGATCCACTCCATCGCCGCCGCCTACTCCGCCGCGCCGGAAGTCTCTGCCGTCGTCCTCCTCTGGTGCAACCCCTCCACCCCACCGGAAACCCTCACCCACCTCACTCAAAACCTCTCCGCCGCCGTGCTCCGCGCCCCCTCCGCCAGCCTCAACCACCGCTTCTTCCCCTGGGAGATCATCGCAACCAAATCCGTCCTCATCTGCGACGACGACGTCGATCCCGATCCGCGATCGGTCTCCTTCGCGTTCAAGGTCTGGGGAACCGATCCCGATCGAATTCTAGGGTTTTTCGCGAGATCGCACGCGTACGACGTCGCATCGCGGAGCTGGATCTACACCATGGAGAGGGAAAAATACTCCATCATCCTCACAAAATTCATGATCTTAAACATCAAACACCTCGTCAAATACTCGTGCGATGATCAGTACGCGGAGGCGAGGCGGAAAGTGGAGGAGATGAACAATTGCGAGGATATTCTGATGAATTTCGTGGTGGCGGAGGAAATTGGGAAGGGGCCGGTGATGATCGGGGCGAAGGGCGGCGGAATTAGGGATTACGGCGATGCGAGGAACGACGGCGCGGCGGAAGAGGTGAGGGAGGTGGGGTTGAGCAGCAGAAGAGGGGAGCATAGGAAGAGGAGAGGAGAGTGTATCAGAGAGTTTCATAGGATTTTGGGGAGAATGCCATTGAGGTATAGTTATGGGAAAGTGGTGGATGATGTTGGAGAACAGGGGCTGTGTGAAAAAGGTGGGAAGATTGTGCTTTGTGATCGGCACAGCATTCCAGGTGAAAGATTCGAACTTTAATCGTATTAATCTGTGTGAGACAGACAGTCGACGCGTCGAATGCTGCTTGAGTGTGCGTGTGATAAAAAAAAAAAGTCGGTATGAAAGATTCAAACTTTAGGAAATTGTATCTCATTGTAATTCAGTGTTCTCTTTTATGGGAATTTTTGTAATAAATTGATTATGGAGTAGAATAAGTTTTGAGTTTTTGAATCTTGATCATCCTGAAAGATCTTCTTTTTATTACTATTTTTAGGGAAATGTCAAGAAACTATGCAGAGATGCATTTTTATGGGATCTTATAGTTTTATGAAAATCAATATGACTATTAGAATTATTAGAAAGAATTCCACAATTAGAGTAAATATGGATTTGCTCATTAACCTCTTAATAATACGTTAGCTTTGTGTATATGGACATGTGTCTTGGCAAAATAACCAAAGAAACTCTATATCCCAACAAAGTAGCGGGAAGTCATACTAAGACCCGCCAAACATGGAGCTCCCTTTAGACATCTGACTGGAAAAAACAGGACAAAGACGGAGAAAGACTGTATGTGTATGTGTGTGTCAAAGAGAGAGAGAGAGAGATGTTTCCGAATTCGTAGAAAATTTCGTTCAAATTCAAATCGAAAGCATATCCAATTGTTGTCGTCTAAACATCCGGAAGTTCTTGTATCTTAATCCATTTCGATCCCTTCAAGAACTTCTGGATTATCTAGAAAAGGAGAAATTTTCCTTTGTGATCTATAAAGAACAGATCACAGATCAAAGAGAAGATACTATATTTGTGGATTGAGGGAAGTTTGGAGGAGAAGGAAGGATGTGGGGTCCATCTGGGAATCAAGACGATAGGTCGCCTCCGAGGAGGGTGGTTGCGGTGGCCATTGACAGAGATAAGGCGAGCCAAGGCGCGATCAAATGGGCCGTTGACAATCTTCTTTCCAGAGGACAATCTGTTGTCTTGATTCATGTCAGAGTCAGGCATTCTTACTCGGGAATGCCAACGGCCCCTTCCGCCCCTTGTAATAATCCCTCTCCATTTATGATATTATCTGTTTCTTTTTGTTCTTTCCGTTTGCAATTTTTAGTCATGACGATGGATTTTGGCGCAGGGTCTGGCTCTAGCATGTCCGGTTGGAATGAGGAAAAGGGTGAAGATGCAGAAATGAGGGATTTGTTCCTTCCTTTTCGTGTTTTTTGTACGCGCAAAGATGTGGGTACTCTAACTTTGTCTAGCATCAATTGATCCTTTGTGTGAAAGATGTTCTCTAAACTTGATTATTGTTCGTATGTCAGATTCAATGCCACGATGTGGTGCTGGACGACACGGATGTATCGAGAGCTCTAACTGATTTCGTAAAACAATCTGCAATCGATGTGTTGGTTCTTGGCGCTACAGCAAAAGGCAGCATTTTCAGGTAACCTTGGCTTCTGTCTTTTGCAATGGCTCAAAATGATCTTTTACAGCAAAGTTGATAAACAGCTTTTAAACAAGCAGATTTAAAGTGAAAGACATTCCTGGAAGTGTAGTAAAAGGCGTACCAGATTTTTGCACGGTGTACGTGATCCACAAAGGAAAGATCTCATCTACACGAGCTGCTTCGCGGCCAGCACCTTCGATACTCAGCCCACTTCGTAACCAGATAATGCTTCAAGCAAGCAGCAAATATAGTGGATCAGACCCGATGATGTCCATCTCAAGCACCAATTCTAGAAGTTGGTCATTTTTCTTTACGCGATCTTATCGACTTTCTTCCTCCAATTATAAGCTAAACTTCGAATCCATTCTCTGCAGGTTCGTTTTCAGGGAACTCTAGACCAGGACCCGAACAATCTCCAAAAGCAAGGCTAAATGAGGCAAACTACATCCAGTATGACGTTACGCCTTTCTAAAAGCATAACGCATATTATATAGGGCAAATGAAACTATTATTTTGTAATAAAGTGCGATTTGAGTATGCACGAAACTACCAGATTAAGAACTAAATGTTTCCAATAATCAAGGAGATTCTAAACTGCAATTTAGAGGACTATTAGTGCCATTTGCCTTATTTTGTGTTGTTTCTAACTTTCAACTGTTATATATCAAACAGGTCTCCGTTCAGTCACCGTAAAGGTCCCAACGGAAAAGCATATGAAATCTCTCCACCTGATACAGACATATCCTTTGTGAGTTCAAGGAGAAGTGTCGACGTATTTCCTACTGTGGAAAGCATCGATGGTGGCTGTGTTACCCCTCCTCGGCTCTCCGGATTCTCCGACATGGATTATCAAAGCTACGATTCTTGGCAACTTGGAAGAAGGTCGCTCGACGTATTATCCCCACTAGAGCTCTCTAATCCAGGTGCCGAGAACGATAAGCAATTATCAGCACAAACAATGGTAAGAATAAGTTATCATAAACCTAGAAATATTGCTCAAGTATTTTTAATCAAGATTTAAATATGTAAATTAAAAAAAAAATGAATCTTCGAATTACAGGACGAAGTAGAAGCAGAAATGAGAAGGTTAAAGCAGGAGCTGAAGCAAACAATGGACATGTACAGTACCGCATGCAAAGAGGCACTCACCGCACGAGAGAAGGCACGAAAAACATTTTTTTGACTCCGGACTATTAACTTTTTTCTTTTTTGCTGCTACATTTTCTGAGATTCTCTCCTTTTGGGGGTATTATAGGCGAAGGAGCTGCAGCAGTGGAAAATGGAAGAGCAGAAGCGGTTAGAAGAGGCGCGTTTGGCTGAAGAAGCAGCTTTGGCTCTAGCAGAAAAGGAAAAGGCGAAATCTAGAGCAGCTCTCGAACATGCTGAAGCTGCTCAAAGGATAGCGGAGCTCGAAGCTCAAAAGAGAATCAACGCAGAAATGAAAGCCTTAAAGGAGGCAGAGGACAAGAGTAGGACACTAAATTCTTTTGGATCAGATTCCAGATACAGGAGATACACGATCGAGGAGATTGAACTTGCTACAGAGTATTTCACTCAATCCAGAAAGATTGGAGAAGGAGGTTACGGTCCAGTTTACAAGTGTTATCTAGACCACACTCCTTGTGCAGTCAAAGTCCTTCGTCCTGACGCCACTCACGGAAGATCGCAGTTTCAACAAGAGGTAACACCTTTATAGTTTATGAAGATTTTTTTTTTTGCTCAGTAAATCTTATCTAAAGATTTTAACATTTTTATTCATATAACGAACAGGTCGAGATCCTAAGCTGCATACGGCACCCCAACATGGTCCTACTTTTAGGGGCTTGCCCCGAGTACGGTTGCTTAGTTTATGAATACATGTCCAATGGGAGCTTAGAAGACCGTTTATTCCATCGTGGGAAGTCCCCACCATTGTCATGGCAGCATAGGTTTAAAATCTCAGCTGAGATCGGCACCGGCCTCCTTTTCCTCCACCAAACCAAACCCGAGCCACTAGTCCACCGTGATCTTAAGCCAGGGAATATTCTACTCGACAGAAACTATGTCAGCAAAATAAGTGACGTCGGCTTGGCTCGCCTTGTCCCTCCATCTGTGGCCGACTCTGTCACTCAATACCGAATGACATCGACAGCCGGAACATTCTGCTACATTGATCCAGAGTATCAGCAAACAGGCATGCTTGGTGTGAAATCTGACATATATTCTTTAGGAATCATTTTCTTGCAGATTCTTACTGGAAAGCCGCCTATGGGCCTGACACATCATGTTGGAAGGGCTATTGACAGAGGGCAATTTAAACAGATGCTGGATCCTAGTGTTCCTGATTGGCCGGTTGACGAGGCCTTGGACCTCGCCAGGATAGCACTCCAGTGTTCTGAACTTAGAAGGAAAGACAGGCCCGATCTCGGGAAAGTTGTGCTGCCACTCTTGAATCGATTAAGAGACCTCGCTGAGGATTCTTTGTATAATACAGTTCCTTCTTATGGGAATCACTCCCCATGCCATAGCCAAGTTTCCATATCTAAAGTAAGTCTATTACATTTTTTTTTCGTCCAATAATGTCATCGTTTTCCGAAAGTTCATGCAAATGATGTTTAACTGCTGCAAACATTTCTTTTCCAGGAAGATTTGAGTTTTCCTGCATCTGAATCAAGCATGGGGAGCTGAAGTCCAGGTAGATTGTTATCAAGTGACTGAGAAATAGTTGTAGTTGTACTTTGAGGTGCTGTTTTTTATTTAGTGTCAAGTGCTTTATACCAACATGCCACAATCTGTGCTGTTTTCAGATAGTTTGAACAGTTGTCTTTTCTTGTCCTTTCTCTGTAAAGAATTATTGTGTATTTGATATGTCTTGCTTCATGAAGTGATGAAAATAGTCTGTCATTGTTGAAAGCACAAAAAGCAAATGTTGTCAACAATGTAGGAAGAATTACAGTTAAATTTCTCAACAAACAGGACACAGAACTCAATATCTATCTACCTATCTATAAATAAACAATGGTGTAACACATATCATGCTCTCGAAACCAACAATTCCTCGTCTGTCATCACTCTAGACGAATCCATATCCCCTTCACTAGTGTAAGAGGGATAATCATCATCACCGTCCCTTTCCTTTAACTCCTCAATCCTCCCAACAGCCTCCTTCATATCCCACCTCTTCTCGACATTCCACTCACAGCAACACATCCCGATCTTCAAAAGCTTAAGCATTTGCCCCTCGGCATTGCTCGGCAAATTCATGTCCTTATCGAGAACCTCACCCTTCCACTCTTCTCTCAGGATAGAGTTAACCCATGTGGCCAAATCTTGACTAGGGCCTTTTCCTTGTCTAAGATAGTTAGCTGGGAAATGTCCGGTCAATAGCTCGAGTATGAGGATGCCTAGGCTCCACACGTCGGTCTTTCTTGTCATGCGGTCGCTCTGTGTGGACTCTGGAGACTTGTATGCTACCATGAGCTGTTGAGCATGGTCCTTGTTCATCATGGGTGCTAACGCGTAATCTGTTAGAAGGGGCTCGTATTTGTTGTCTAGAAGGATGTTTGACGACTTGAGGTGGCCGTGGGGCAGGGTTAACGATGGAAGTTCCTTGTAGAGGTAGGCTAATCCCCTCGCAACGCCTTTGATGATTTTTAAGCGCGTAGGCCAATCAAGAACCGGATGGTTTGGACTTCTTTTCCCTGTTCATTAAACGAGGTGGTCATTCAGTATGACTTCAATAGTAATTAAGGGGTAATTACACATATATTTTGAGGCTTGGCCTTAAGACACAACTTTCCTCAAACTTTTGGAAATTACAAAAACTGCCCTTCACATATTGTTATAGTCATGAATTTAAAGTTAAATACTGACCTATGAGTGTTAACGGCGAAGTAGTGTATTTGTATGAAGAAATTAAAGATGGCATCATGAAAATTCATCGATATATATGTAATGCTAATCGTTTGATAGAGGACACTTTTGTAATTTCTCAAACCTCATGAGAAGTTTGTGTAATTAAGTTAAATTTCAGGATAGTCGGTCCATCAAAAAAAAAAAAAATTTAATATTTGTCCTCTCTAATAATATAAACTTCCACATAAAGAGGTCATTCAATATGATATCAGAGTCGCAGACATAAAAAAACTTGAACTTACCATGAAGGTGACTTGCCAAGCTACCATTCCCAACAAAATGAGTGACCAAAAGCTTCTCATCCTTCCTATAATAGAACGCCACAAGACTCAACACATTAGGATGTGACAACCTCCCTATCCTTCTCATGTGCTCATGGAACTCTTCTCTTCCCACATTGCTCATCTGTCTGAATCTCCGAACGACATAGGATCGGCCACCAAAGAGCACCGCCTTGTAAGAAGAACCAAAGCTTCCACTCCCTAAAACCTCTGCGGATGCCCTCAAAAGCTCCACAAACTCGAATCTTTCCTCATCTTTCCTCACAAAGTAGAGCCTTCCACGCTCGTTGTTCTTGAAAGTTGCACGTTTCTTGTAAACCGGCTCTTCCATGTGGAAACTGCCGATTGACTTCTCATATTGCAGCGGCCCTGCACGCCTACGGCTGATGAGGAGGAGAATTATGAAGGTCGATAACACAACTCCGGCCACAATAGCTGCAACGACGGCCGGTTTTGGAGTCACCTTCTTAGGTTTGCATGGGGAGAGAGGCTTCCCACATAGGTTAACATTCCCTGGTTAAAAAATTCCATTTAAAACAAAGATTAGAAATTTTAAAAACAGATTATATCAGAAGATCATGTATATTATAATAGCAAATATTCAATAATTATGAAATAAGGTTCTTGATATTTAATTGTTGTTCCTCAAAACTGTTGACTTTTTTATTAGGTGCTTTAGCAGACGTGCATACAACTACACCTTTTATGAACAAACAATTATTGGAGATCAGAATCTAATATTCCAAGAAATTAATATGTCTCCAACAACTGATTGCTTTCTTCATAGGGATCTTGCATTGAATCATCTTGAAGAACATAATCATTTTCTGGAAACTGACGATAAAAAACAGGAAAAAAGAAAAAACGCATTGAAGCATTACAGAAAGAGTCTGTAAAAGTAAAGCCTTACCAAGAAAAGAACTTCTATTCTGATTCCTAAGTGTAGCCGGTACAGGCCCCCGAAGTTTATTATTAGCAAAATTAACTGTCAAATTCTCCTGCCAAAAATCAGGTATTTTCCCTCCAAATCCATTGTTCTGAAGCTGCAAATCCCCCAACCTAGGCAATTCCAGCAAAGACCCCGGAATTTCCCCCGTAAAACGGTTATTTCCGAGCACGATCTTCTTGATGAATCTCATCCCCGAGAAGGCATCATTCGCAATCTCCCCACTGAATCCATTCTTCGAAAAGTACAAGCTTCTCAGCTGTGCAAGCCTGTTGATCCCACTCGGAAACGGCCCCGTAAAGTTGTTGTTCATCACACTCAAGCTGAACAAGGGCAGTTCCGAAAGAGCATCGACGTCTATACGTCCTCCTAGCGCCATGCTCTCGAGCCTTAGGCCTATGAACGAGCCATTTGCGCACAGGCAGCCGGTCCAGACAGGCTTGTTCCACGAGCACAGGCTGTTTACGGGCTCGTTCCAACCGTGGAGAGCGGCTGCGTTCGTTAGCGATTGTTTGAACTTGAGGAGGGATTTCGAGTAGCCCGTGTGGTCGGATGATGCTGGCAATGTGCATGCTAACAAGATGCAGAGAATGACAAAGGAGGAATGTGAAGTGATCAAATCCATGATTGTTTGCAAAATTATTAGGATTGTGGGAATGAAGATGGAATTTGCAGCATTTTGAGATGATGGTGGTGGTGAAGTGTTAGGGGAGAGGAGAGCATGTTCATATGGTTGAAGATCATAAAGATGATATTGACAAAGTCTTGAGAAAAGGATGTGTTTAGCTGTTCTTTGCCAGCTTTTCATATATATTTTTTTTAGATTTTTTTGGTGGATTTTTTTATTTATTTGTTATGAAAATTGATGTTTGGTGGTGGGGTAATGATATATGGAATTGGATTTATTTTTTTTTTAAACTTAGGAAAAATGATTATGATTTGAAATGAAACTGAAGTACCGGTTATGTGAATTGATGTGTTTGCTTGCTTGCTTGTCTTTAACCTAGAAATTAAAAATGTGGCCATCACAAGATCAGTTGAAATTGTTCAACCATTGAGATTTGTTTTAAGAAAATTTTAGACTTTAATAATTAATATGTATAGGGTCGTCAACGAGTTGGATCCAAACTGGAATTGGAAAATTTTGATCCGAATATGACAATATAATTGGATTCGATTGTGGTTTCTATAGAATTAGAATTCATTAATATTATCTTTGAAAGAGTTGAAACTGGTTTTCATTTGATAAAACATCCAAGACGAATACTCATAAAATATAATAATGTAATAAAATTTTAAATTAAATAACAAAGGAACTCAAATATAAGATATTCAATTGTCAAGAAAATTACTATTCACTGGATCATATATTATGTTACTTATATACATTTCCGATATATTAATCTTAAATTTCAAATAGAAAATGTTAGTGAAAACTAGTCATTTTTTAGGAAAACAATGAAAGATATAGTGTTAAATATAAGAGCAAATGATATATTTGGTACTTGAAATTCTAGTTTTAAATTATTTTTGCTTTCAATATTGAAAAAAGGAAACTTGAGTTCCCAAAATTAATAATTTATCTCACTTAAATTTTTTAGACCAAATTTTAGTAAATTTGTATCATTTTCGTCATCGATATTCTAAACTTGATACTTAAATCCTTAAAATGAATAATTCATTTTAATTCTGGAAAGATATTATATAATTCATATTGTAATTTTTTAGGCGGAAAATTCCTCAAAACTCCCCAAGTGGGGAGTGAAATTCCTTTTCACTCCTCAGTTTTGAAAAATTTTCCTTTCACTCCCCAACTCAAAAACAAAATGTTTTTTCACTCCTCAATTTTTCAGAATGTTGTATCAAAATTCAGGAATCACGTAATTCATTTAAACGTGATTCCTGAATTTTGATACAACATTCTGAAAAATTGGGGAGTAAAAAAGAATTTCACTTTTGAGTTGGGGAGTGAAAGGGAAGTTTTTCAAAATTGGGAAGTGAAAGGGAATTTTTTTAACTTTTTGATAATATTCAAATATTGCCCCTTTTTTAGGTCAAAATTAATACCGATATAATATGACATCAGGATGACACTTAACGTTGTGTAGTACAAACTATGCACGCCATGTGGTGGGATTTGAAAGACAACATTCAAAATTTTTCGGACCAAAGTAGCGAACTTGATTTTGCCTTCTAACCCGAGCCTAACTCGGTCAAATCGGTGTAACGAGGGAGCGAGTGTTTTGCACTTGTCGTGTGGTTGATGATAACAAAATACACGTAATTGCGTCATACGTACAATTGTCTAACTTTACAAGTGTATTTAATGCACCTCGAATGTGTATCGTTTGAGCAAGCACAAAGATGCACTACTATAAATAGCTCATGCATTTATTTCGCATGGGAAGCACATTAAATTCTTTCAAAGTCTTTTACAGTTTTATCTAATTATGTCCAATTTCGTGTTTCATTTGTTACCTTAAAGATAGGATGGTGTATGTCGAGTTTCGACTTTTATTTGCTCTTTATCCACTTCATCATCTTATTAGAAATATTCTTTTCTCATTTGAAATAAATAAATTAACTAAAAATGTATATTTTTGTTTTAAAAAACTTAAATAAGATGAATTATTAATTTTAGGGATTTAAATGTCACTTTTAGACCGTTGAGGATGAAAGTGATACATACCTAAAACTTTAGGGTTAGAATTGACTAAAATTTAGCTTGAAGGACTTAAATGAGACAAAATTATTGATTTTATGGACTCAAATATCACTTTTAAAATATTGAGGACAAAAATGATACAAAATGAAAATCTTAGGGACCAAATATAATATTTGCTCTAAATATAATGATGCATATAAATTATAATGCGCTTTTAGTCATCTTTATGGGAAAGTTTATATATAAACTAATAAATTTATTAAAATATTATAAAAATTTTTTTGACACTAAAGCATGGAAATCTCATTAAATGGTAAATACCAATGTCAAAAAGTGCAAAATTTTGGTGTGTGGTTATGGTATTATGTCATTTTATCAGGAATTTCGTATTCGAGTTTTTAAAAATATAGATATTATTGATAGAAAAAAAAATTATGCTTAAATAATTCGACCCAATTCGCATTCAAATAAATTTAAAAAAAATATATAAAGTTTTCAATGTGGGTCAAAATATTGTTAGAATCAATACAAAACAAAAGTGTAACTTCCGTCAAGCATAAGGTATACACAATCAACCACACACTAAAAAAACAAAAGGAACAATAATCAAAATAACGACTAATGAGATATAAAATTAGTATCACGTGGAATAAAATAAAAGAAATAATAATGGGAATCGGATTTTATTATTTTCACAAATGTATGAGATAAATTATTAGCCCCATACCAAACAAAACAAAACAAATAGCAATCAAAGTAATGTTATAAAAATGATGAAAATTAAAATAAATTACGAAACAAAATAAAAGGAACAATAATCAAAATAATGCAATAAGAATAGCAAGTAAAAGAGTTAAATTAATTTGAAAAGAGAGAGAAATAGTTAGCCAACAAAATCTAGTCTATTATGTAGGACATTAAACACGTAAAATATAGCACGTTGTTTGTAGAATTGTAGCCGAAAACGCGCCTTATCCAATGGGGGGCGTAACCCTTTTTTGACTTAATTCTAAAGTTTGTGTACATTTCAGTCAAAAATCATTCATTCCCAAAACTTGGGCAGACAAATAATAATTACCTATAGCCAACCCTTAACAATTATATTAAATTGGAAAAGGGTTACAGTTCAAACATTAATTAATTTGATCATCTTTAATGCCTTAAGTATCGTACGTTAATTCATTAAATGTTGATCCAAGTCCTTCAACTTTGAATAAATCAAGCCTCGTTCTTATCTAAATATTTAGAGATAATAAACTTTATTGTGCTAATTCTAGCTATATTAAAAAATAAATAAAAATTAATATTTTATAATTACCAACATTCTTGTAAAATAAATCAACATCAAGAAGTTTGCCATTGTGCCAATGATTTCTTCTTAACAATCAATTTTAAGAGTCCTATCAATTTTCAAAAGACACCGTCAAATCTCAAAAAAATACTTGTATGATTCTGATACGAGTATTAACATATCATTTTTAGTGTAAAAAATTTTATGAATATTACAAAATCATCAAAATACGTCCAAAATAAAATTTCAAGATTCGAATCTAAATTTCTATTTATGAATACGTCAAACTTTAAGGGTATCCGACATGGATCGAGGTCTCGTATTTTGGACTGTCCAGATTCAATGGATGATAGCTAAACTTGGAAGAAGGTAAGGTGTTATACCGTTGGGTTTAGGTTCGGCCCACACGCTTTAGTTGCCGGTCCTGATTTAGACCGTATCTTAACTAGGTCACACGATTTCCCAGTCCGTACACAATTATGTGTCCAGGTTCAATGAACTTAAGGCTGTTCGTATTTTTCACACTTTAATTTAGATGGATGGGATACATAGCATGGATGTTGAGTTCCATGTTTGACCATATATGGATTATGGTTTATGGATGTGAGGCAACTTGGCAAGCATATCTCACATGTTGAAACTCATACATTTTAGTTTATTTTTATACTTAGATTCGATGGGATAAATTCTTATTCTTTCAATGAATAAATAGGGAAAAACAATAATATAATTTAATTTTATTTGCATTTTCATATTTCTTTTTTTTTTAATTTTTAAAAAAAATCAATTGTAAGAACTGTGTAAGTTATTAACGAGAAATTTCTCACTTATTACAATAAAAAAATATCAAATCGGCGAATTGATCCAAACGTAAGTAAAGAAAGCATGTAAAAGTGTCAACGAAAAATAGGAGACATGAACAACCTCGAACACAGTCAGAAAAAAGTCTCAACAATACAAAAAATTACATTTATTAAATTAAAATATTACATACAAAATTTCAACATCTAAGTTTTGTATATAAGAGAGTAAGTAAATAAATAGAGACATGACACGATACGATACATATAATGATACGATGTTTTTTCCCCAAATTTTTCACGTGACACGACAGAATACGACAAAATAATATTTTTAAAAGTATTTTTACATCAGAAACATTTCACTTGACCAAAACAAACAAAAAAAATAAAACATTCGTGATTTTCATAATTCACAGTGTCACCTGCTGCTAGAAGAGAAAGTTGTCGTATATTAAAAAACGTTAATATATAATCATCAACGTTCAGGCAACCCCCAATTAAAAAAATAAAATTAAACTTTTATCAAATATTTTTTAACAGTGTTATCCAATATTACCGTAATTTTGATTTACACCAAATTATCTAATTAGTTAAAAAAGTCAAGAACTACACAATATCTTCCAATCAAGGACACTGTAACCCCTTTATCTAGGAAATAAAGAATAATTTCCATAAAAAACCAAAAAAAAAATTTAAAAAAACAAAAGAATAACCAAATATGATACATGCATGTCTTTATATTTTATGCATCATCATCATCACCCATCCACATACATGGGAACCCCATCATAACTTCCATACACATATTCCCAAACACGCTTTTCCCTTCCCCCAATAAATACCACCACCAACTTCACCATCTCTGCACCGTCTTCCCCGCACAAACTACCAAGCAATTGAGCAGAGAGATTGCGAGAGAGAGATTCAGGAAAACAAGGAATTTAGGGAGAAAAAAAATTATACCCATTCCTCCTCTCTCTGCTCTTCGAAACCCCTATTGCTCGAGTCCTCATTGTTCTTGAGCTTTTTTAAAGGCGATCCTATTTTTTGATTCTTTCTTTCTCGCCTGTAAGATGGTTTTCTGGGTTTTTGGATACGGTTCATTGGTGTGGAACTCAGGGTTTGAGGTCGATGACAAAGTGATAGGGTTTATCAAGGATTACAAGCGTGTTTTCGATTTGGGTATGGTTTAGTTTGAAATCTGTTTTAATTTGGTCGAATTTGTGAAATCGTGAAAAACCCTTGGATGAAAATCGAATATCATGGAAACCCTTGTGTTTTTCTCTGTCAAAAATAGCTTTAATTTGTAAATATATTGGTAAAGATTGGATTTTTATTTGATTTTCTGTAATGGGGATTG
>JBBMKE010000002.1:2675193-2690437 GCA_037834125.1 Lippia alba | reverse complement strand
GACTATGAGCTGAACCCCAGGTGACCTCTTCTTTCCCACTGTTAGTATTCGAATTGGCAGTGCTCTCTGCAACCAAAATCTTCTTAAACAAACAAATTACAAAAGCAGGTTTGCTAATAACAATACATGGTCTCAAGATAATAATACATTGCCTCAAAAACCAAGGGAGCTAAAGAATTTACCACTGATTGCCCCGCGTACTTGCATTGTTTGCCTGAAAAATCGAAACTTTATGAAGGGTTTGAACTGTTAAAACATTAAAGGTGGAATCCTGAGGAAGGAGATGAACCTGGAGAAGGAGTGTAGTGGGTTTTGCTACTGGCAAAGACAGTAGCCCCCATAGCCCACAAGCAATCGTAATTCGCAAGAATTAACGCTATATTTCAGGATAACACGCAAGAATTCTCTAGGCAAAAATTTCAGTTTATCATTCGTGAATCATGAATGTTTGATATTTCCCAGAAATGCATGAAGATAGAATAAAATCAGAGCTGTAATAGAGCTACAAATTATTAAATTAATCGAATTCGAGAAATAATAAAAAGTCGTTATTTCTCTGTAGAAGCACGCTTTCAACTACTGCTATAAATACCTGGACAGAGAACGAAGAGAAGCTTCGGGAAACGCCGCGATTGTTTCCACCATTATTTCTTGCTCCGATTGGGGTGTTGGTGTTCGAGGAGCATCGCTTGTTTTTGGTTTCATCCTATTTGCGAACCAGGTATGAATCAACATTCAGCTTCTAAAGTTTCCTTCTTTTCTGTTTTCATTGGTTATAGGAAGCCTGTAATTGTTTTGCCATTACTGTTTGATTCATAGAAATAGCTGCTCTATGCGTTTAAATGAAGATTTATGTTTGTTCTTTAAAGAGGAATGGTTGCTTCAGAATTCAGATGTTTGGAGGATTTCTGTGTTGTTTTGGATTTTGTTTGATAAAATTAGAAGTAGCAAAATGACCAAAATGTAGCAATTCCATTGTAGTACCAAGTAAAGAAGCCCTTTATTTTGTCTTGAAAGCATGACTGAGAACGCTTCAATCACGTTTTGGGGTTTCCTAATTTCTGTCATTGGAGAAGTGGGCCATTGTCGAGAACCTGAAGTTTTCCTATGAAACATTATGTTAGACTTAAGAGTTAGCAAGAATAGAACAATGGAGTTCTGAGAGAAAGGGTATTTGTGAGAAAGGCATAGGTTTTGTTGAGCAATGAAAGCATTTGGGAGCACACACATATATAATGATTATTGTAGAAACCATAGCACTCGTGGAGTTGAATTATTATCTTTTCGAATCTGTTATCGATGATTAAGGTGCAGGAAAGTTTGTTCTTGTAGACTTACATTAGGTCAATTGAAATGAGATCTTGTGGAAAAGGGGGTGGGAATTATGTCTTGCAAAGTTCATTTACTAGTTCACGTATGAATTCTATCTTCATGGATGGTACGAGCACAACACAAAACCATGAACAAATATTGATAATAGGATTGTATAATTTGCGGTTACATGCATGCCTTGTTCTGTATAAGCAGATAATGAATTGTTTATGTATTGACAGATTGAAGAGTGTTCTATGAAAGATAACTGATAAAGTGCTATGCTGAGAAGAGAGATGCTATGCCTTCATGCATCTTCCAGAGTCGGTTATGAACAAGAAAAGGCAAATGAAACAAAAAACAGTATAATACTTGAGAATAGTTTAGAAACATGTAGAGGCAAACATATTTGGAAAATCTAATGAGGATAGGACTGGAAATATGTATCTAATAATATTAGGCAACCTGTTTAGGAATTTTTCGACCTTTAATTTGAACTATTGATCATGGGAATTCCTTGGACCTAAATCTTCTGAACTCCCAAATCTTGTTGATACCGCCATCCTAACAAATAACCTGGAAGATGAAAGATCATACACCCCCTATATATATAAGTTGGAATGTTGAAGGTGCAACTACAATCATCTGAATTTTTACTTCAGCTCCTTCAACGCTTCCATAAATGTTTAAGCCAAGTTGAACAGGTCCATTCCTTGTTAGTTACCAAAGGTTATCTCATCATTACAGATCAATGGATTAATACGCTTCTCTATAACACCCTCATTAGGACATACCTAGATCTTTCCAGGCCTCAAACCAGCATTCTTCTCTTCACTCATATGCTGCATGATCGAGCCCCTCCCAACAGCCATACTTTCCCTTCAGTTCTTAAAGCAGCTGCTTGTCTTTCAAAATCATATAGTGTTTCACGTATTGGTTGCTCCTTTAATGCACAATGTGTTAGAAGAGGCTTGCTCACAGACCCATTTGTCCGAACATCATTTCTTTCTCTTTACTCACATATTGGTGATTTAAGTAGTGCTCATAAGATGTTTCATGAAATTGCACAACCATGCATTGTTGCTTCCAATGCAATGCTTGATGCTTTTTGCAAAAGTGGTGAGATAGATTTGGCCATTTCAATGTTCACAAAAATGCCTCAGAGAGATGTTTATTCTTGGACAAGTGTGATTAATGGCTATATGAGGAATGGGTGCTTTCGGGAGGCAATCAATTTGTTCACAGAAATGATGAGAGATAAAGATGTAATGCCCAATGAGGCTACGTTTGTTAGTGTCCTCTCTGCTTGTGCTAATTTGGAGGATGGTTTTTCGTTGTATCAAGGGAAGCAAATCCATGGGTATATCATCAGGAATGTCAAGAAGTTGAGTGTTTTTACTGGGACTGCAGTGATAGCATTCTATGGGAAAATGGGTTGCTTAAGTTATGCCTCGAAAGTGTTTGATTCTATGCCTCTGAAAAAGGTATGCACTTGGAATGCTATGATCGGTTCACTGGCTTCAAATGGCAGGGAAAGTGAGGCCTTAGACATGTTCGAGATGATGAAGAAATTGGCATTATGTCCAAATGAAGTTACTTTTGTAGGTGTCTTGTCGGCCTGTGCCCGAAAGAAACTGGTGGATTTGGGGCTGGAATTGTTTCAGTCAATGTCATGTGACTTTGCCATTGTGCCGAAGATGGAACACTATGGATGCATAGTTGATCTCTTAGGTAGAGCTGGTCTTTTGAAGGAGGCATATGACTTTGTGAGGAGCATGCCTTTCGAGGCAGATGCATCTGTCGTAGGTGCTCTTTTAGGTGCTTGTAGAGTTCATGGGAATGTTGATCTGGGGAATGAAGTAGGTAATCGGTTGCTTAAGTTGCAACCTGATCATTGTGGACGCTATGTGCTGTTGTCCAGCCTTTATGCTGAGGCACAGATATGGGATCAGGCTGAAACCCTAAGGAAAGCAATGGTGAATGCTGGAATTCAGAAAGTTCCAGCTTTTAGTGTGGCAGATTGAAGGTGTCGTTGCCATGCTTTTCCAGTCGAGTAGACATCACGATACTTACATCTTTCATATCAGTAATCGAGGTTGATTCGATTATAGGCAATTGAGCTTGCAATGATCCAGAGAGTAAATCAGCTCACATTGGTATATCTTATATAGTCTTTGTAGATTTATTTAAATTTCTTTCAATCTGGGTAAGATTTTGTTTTAGCATTTTAGAAATGATATCTACATGAATAACCAACAATCGCAAAAATGAAAACAAAAAGAACCATCTTCCTAAAATTTGTTAGTATCCTTCCTAAAACCAGGATGTGTTACCACATACACTTCGAAAACTTTGATTGGAGAGATTCATTTTTCAGTATAAACTTGAGTTTTCCTTCAATCAAACTTTTACTTTATGATAATATGGAACTAAGAAGCCCTTGGATTGTTGTCATAACTTTCAACATCAGGAGAGATGTCGGCTTACGAAAATGTTGTTGTTGGGAAACTGAGGCTGAAGGGGAAAGCTTTGGATGAGAGAGATGGTTCCATCAAAAAGAAAAAGAAGCATAAAGGGCGACATGCCCCATTTTCCGGTGCCATTGGAACTGATCAATCAACAGGTTTGAAACGACATAAATTCCGCTAATCCACCTTTCTTTTATCAAATCTCAGGCACTTTGTTTGATTTCCCTTTACTGCTTGTATCTTGTTCTTACCTCAATTTTGTTTGACAGATGGAAACAATGCATCAGTGTTGGATCTTGCTTATTCTGATAAAAATGGGACGGGAAATCACAACGAAGGTGAGTTTGGTGAAGACGAGCATTTGACTCCAGCTGAGAGGCGGTACTTGGAGCAGTGTCGGAAAATTGAGCTCCGGAGACTCGAGAAAATTGCAAAGAAATCTCACCGTGACCGCATTCAAGAGTTCAACCAGTATTTGGCTAATCTCACCGAGCACTATGACATCCCCAAAGTAGGACCTGGCTGATTATTGAACTCGCAGAACTCTTGTGCTTGTGTGGCTCTTTCTTGTTGATTAAAGATGTATGAGCAACTGTTGTATCTCAAATTGTGGAGTGGTGATATAAATTCTAGATCTCCCTTTTTTTTTTCCAGATAATTGTGCATATCCTTTGGTTTGGAGGTTTTGAGAAATTACAAGAACCTCCCTTGTCACATCCTAAGACTTGTCTAAGCATGCTACGATTATGAATTTAAGGTTAATGTTAAATATTAATATGTGTCAAAGCAAACAACATGTACATAAAAAAAATTAGAGATTTCATATTTAAATAGTCTCAATTTACCGATTTAGATATAATGTAAAGTCTTTGATGAGGAAATTGGTATAAATTTTCAAATCTCGTGGTAAGTTTATTAGATCAATATTTGGGCATGTCACTATAATTTTTCCGTTTCACTTTTTATGCCGTGATGTTCAATCATTTTTTTAAGGCAAAACCAGTCGATGCGACCGTCGGGAATTTAACGAGGCCCTCCATATGTAACCAAGAAAATCACGCATACAAGCAAAGCGCCATAATCCAAATATCAGGTAACACCTTACAGTTGAAATGCCCTCTCCAAATATAACATAACAAAACCAACATATGAGCCTTACATACTGATCCCTGATACACACCGAATATTTTGAATTGATCGCACTATTGTCGGTGGCGTCCTGAGGACCTTTGAGTTGGGCTGCTGAAGAAGAAAAACAGCCATGTTTTCCCAGTTTATTCCGGACTATATTGTTCAATCAATTGAATATGATGAACTTTTAACATTTTACCCCATTCCATTTTCTTGATTTAGTCAAAATTTGTGTCTATAACAGTTAGCAGCAAAAAAACTAACATGGTGTGAAGAATCGTTTGAGCAGGGTCTTTCATTCAATACATGCTGCTAATCTTTATAGTTTTTAACATTAATCCTTTATGAATATGAACAGTATACTGTTACTTACCCATGGCTAGCATCTCTTGAAGACAAAGAGGGAACCTCTGGAACCCTTTCCTAGTCTGATCTTTTCGTCTATGTATATGATCTTGAGCTTCACTTCACTCTGACCACCGTACTGAAACTCCCATCCTCCAATCTTGAGTTCGGGTGGCTCAAACACCACTTGAATCCATTTCGAATCCAAAGCCGTCAGTTTCCCTGCATATCATAAGAGGAAGATGAGAAAGAAGCCACGATTCACAATCACCATTGTTGCAAACAAAACAAAAGAAAAGGAAGTTACCCTTCAAAGAAACTTCTCCGTCTAAGAAGCCCAGAAGAGAAAACGACACTCGGTTTCTCACGATATCCGGGGTTTCCAGACCCTGCATCATTTCCTTGGTTTTGAATACTTGCCGACCAAGTGCACTCCGGAAGCCACCACCCGGTGATGTAGGATTTGAACAGTACAACACATCCCACTCTGAATGCAAGATTTGAATAAACATTAGCATAGATCAGGTTGGGCGTTTAGAACCTCATCAAATTCGACGAGACAAAATGCGATCAAGAAATTCTCATTTGGAGCATCAATGCCAAGTGATAAAGAGTTAATGGGGAGTTTCACCTCCAAATAAGAGGGGAGACTTTAGTGGCTCATCAATGCAGAAGCTTTGCAATTCATCCGCAACTTCAGCAACCTTCCGGTGCTCGTCCCTCGCCAACAGAACACCTCTATCTGTGTCCATAACCTAATAATTAAGGAATAAAACTTAGTATTTTGCTTCTACCAACCAAACACATGGGACTACTGCAATTTAAAAACTCTGAATGACCATTCACTCGCAGTAAAGTAAGAAAAAACATCGAGTCGCAACGCTTTTTAGATCCATTACGGATCATAAAGTAGCTCAAATGATACGTGTTAGAATGTTTTCGCATATGATTCAATCTCAGGCTCTCAGCAACATCTACGAATAAATGTCATCTGCAACACAATGCTATCTTATGTAAATGATCAACATATGTTCTCATTTTGCCTAACAGAGATAATCGAAACTCTCAAATTCTCAATTCCTAATTTCCTATCACCATTTTCCCTCTCTTCATTCATTTAGCCAACCTAAGCCACATAATCCTAATTCCATAGTTCCAAACACAATTTCCTCACCGAAATTCGAACAAACTATAGCGCAATTCCAAATCTATCAAAATCAAACTACCTTGGAGATGATGCTTTCCACCAAATCATCCTGTTTAATCGGCACCGGCGCCGCCGCCGACACCGAAGCGTAGATATGCGCGGCGGAAGTGGCTCCGCGGCGGCCTCGAATCAAAAGCGTCTGAGGCGAATTCCTCGGCGATGGTAATGGCAGAGGGAGCTTAGTGAAGGCATTCGCAGTAGAATGAGCGGTAATCGTAGCCATTTTCTTCAAGCTCCGGCAACTGCAGTTGGTATATCATCCTCCATTTTTTTTTCTGGTTTGAGCATATTCGGGATCCTGTTAATGGGCCCCACTAAAATTTCATTTTATGGGCTCGGTTTTGCCACGTAGGCAAATATATATGCACTCGCAGCGAGGAGTTATATCCTTATCATTTTCTTGGGCATGGATTGGACTTTGTTTTGGTTGTGCGTTGGGCCGTACTCTAAAATTGGGCCCAAATAGTTTTTGTCTTTTTCCCGTATATTAGTTTTTTCTTTTTTGGTCCGAAACGAGCAAGATCCATGCAGGGGTCGCGATTCGCGAACCACTACCCAAACTTCTTACTATCATCGAACTAAGTCCCCTTCCCAAATAACCAAACTTTCTTGAAGCAAATGACCTCTCCGAGCCAACTCATTCGCGCTCGTGGCGTGTTCTCGAAGTGTGCTTAAGTGTAGTATCACATGGCATTTTCAACAAAGCGCAATAATCCATAATAAGATTTTGATAAAATATGAAATTTGGGGATCAAAAGCATTGTTGTTTTTTTTATTGATTTCTTGGTTTCTCTGTTATCTGCCTGTACAAGGAGAGTACTATGTATATACTAGAATACACTTAAGAATCCCGACTAATCTGTAATCAAGCTACAAATCATGACCATATATGGAGGGTCAAACTTTCCTAACTAGTAGTTCTAACACTCCCCCTCAAGTTAAGTGATGGAGTCTCCAATCCTTAACTTACTTAGCGTCGTCTGAAAAATCTGTCCACTGACTGCTTTGGTCAGAATGTCTGCTAGTTGTTCTTCTGATCTCACAAAGGGAATTGTTACAGTGCCATTCTCTATCTTCTCCTTTATGAAGTGTCTATCTACCTCCACATGTTCTGTCAGGTCATGTTGTACGGAATTTTCTGAAATGCTGATCGCTGCTTTGTTGTCACACCTAAGACTACTCGGACCCTTCGGGTTAATCCCTATTTCTGTTATCAATTTCCTTAGCCAAAGAATTTCGGTTACACCTTTGGCTATTCCCCTAAACTCTGTCTCCGCACTCGACAAAGCAGCGACCTTTTGTTTCTTGCTTCTCCAGGTTACCACATTTCCTCCAACAAGTGTGAAGAAGCCAGAGGTGGATCTCCTATCATTCGAGTTCCCTGCCCAGTCTGCATCAGTGTAGGCTTCGATGTCCAAGTGTCCATGTTTTCCGAACATGATACCTGTCCCTACGGTTCCTTTCAGATACCGGAGTATCCATACAACTGCATCCATGTGTTCCTTTTGAGGACTATACATGAATTGACTGACGATTCCCACAACGTATGTGATATCTGGCCTCGTATGAGAGAGATAGATTAGCTTCCCTACTAACCGCTGATACTTATCCTTTTCTGTCACTTCCCCACTTTCAGCTAACTTTAGCTTGTGATTTGTCTGAATTGGTGTCTCCACTGGTTTGCAGTCAAGCATTCCGATTTTCGCCAATAGGTCCAAAACTTATTTTCTCTGTGATATGAAAATCCCCTTCTTTGACCGAAGGACTTCTATCCCCAAGAAGTATTTTAACCCCCTGAGGTCTTTCATCTCGAAATCCTTGAATAGGTTCTCCCGGAGTTTGGTCATTTCCTCAGTGTCGTTTCCTGTTATGATCATGTCATCCACATATATGATCAGACAAGTGATCAATTCTTCTCTTCTTTTTAGAAATAGGGTATGGTCCGCATTGCTCTGCACATATCCATGTTTCCTCATCGCCACAGTAAACCTACCAAACCAGGCTCGCGGGGACTGTTTCAGTCCATATAGGGCTTTCTTCAATTTGCATACTTCACCTTGTCTGAAGCCCCAAGTAAACCCTGGAGGAGGTTCCATTTACACTTCCTCAGTTAGATCACCGTGTAGGAAGGTATTTTTTACATCAAATTTGTGGAGCGGCCAATCCTTGTTAGCTGCAACTGAAAGAAGTACCCGTACTGTGTCTAGTTTAGCCACTGGAGAGAACGTTTCGGAATAGTCAATTCCGAAAGTCTGAGTATACTATTTCGCCACCAATCTCGCTTTGTACCTCTCCACAGACCTATCTGCTTTGTGATTCACTGTAAATAGAGCCTCCATTTCTGTTGTCATTGCCTTTTCCCACTCCTTGTCTTGGCTCGCT
Organism: Lippia alba; assembly: GCA_037834125.1. Taxonomy (NCBI): domain Eukaryota; kingdom Viridiplantae; phylum Streptophyta; class Magnoliopsida; order Lamiales; family Verbenaceae; genus Lippia; species Lippia alba. The sequence continues at coordinate 2,681,593 of JBBMKE010000002.1, read as the reverse complement.
TCTTGTACGTTTCTTGAAATCTTTTTTGTATACAGGTTACCCAAAAAAGCATGTGATGTTTCTGACATACTCCCCCTAACCATGTTTCCTATAGGGTATCGTGATGATCGGGACACATGCTCAGGGGAATACCGATTAGGGGGAACTCCTCTGGTGCTCCGTGTGGGTAAAGTATACCTGTGACTTTCTACATCCTCAGAAACAGCATTAACAATACCAGGGTTATCATCAGAAAATGTGGAATTCACAAGATCAGTTTCTGGAATTACCTCATTTTAGACATCATTTGAAGGAAGATCATCGGGCGTTGCAGTGGTACGGGGGTCTTCAGTGCTGTCATTAGGTATACTCCCACGATCACCTTCCTCTGAGTAAGTTAGCCAGCAAAGTGATTCATTTCTAGTCTCCCTCTGATCACATTGCTGGATGAGATAGAAGTATTCTGTTTCCATAAAGTTGCAATTCATAGTCACGTGAACTCGTTTAGTGACCGGGTTATAACACCGATACCCTTTCTGATGTGGAGCATAACCCATAAAAACACATTTTACTACAACCTGATCAAGTTTCGTTCGATCTGTCCGTGGAATATGTACGAATACTGAGCATCCAAAGATCCGGGGAGGTAAGGTAAGGTGAGGGGGTATGTCAGTCTGAGTTTTCATAACTGAGATGGGTGTTTTGTGGGCAAGGATTTTTGTGGGTAATCGGTTAGTGAGATAAGTCGCAGTGGCGACAGCATCAGGCCAGAATCGATTTGGGACATGTGATTCTTGAAGAAGGGCCAGGGTTATTTCAAGGATGGTTCTGTTTTTTCTTTCGGATACCCAGTTTTGTTGTGGGAAATTGGGGCAAGTGGTTTGGTGGATGAGGCCGTTTTTCTGACAGAACTTATGCATCTCTTGGTTGATATATTCCCGTCCATTATCAGACATGAGTACTTGTATTCTGTGGTTAACCTGTGTTTGAATCATTCTATAAAATGCCACAAATGTTTCGTACACCTCAGATTTATGACGAAGGAAGTACACCCATGTCATCCGTGAATGATCATCAACAAATAAAATAAAATATCTGAATTGATTCTGATTTGTAACTGCTGGTCCCCACACATCTGAGTGAATCAAAGAAAACACAGTATGAACCCGAGTATTACTGGGTTGAAAAGAAGTCCTATGACTCTTAGCAGAAATACAAGTTTGAAAAGACAAATTCAGAGTCTGATTATTCTTAAACAAAATGGGAAATAGCAGTTTCAAATACCCAAGTGACGGGTGACCAAGATGACGATGCCATAGCCACAATTGTGTGTTTGCGTCTCCTTTCGACAACAGTGCTTTAGATGGATTCTCCACTTCATCCACAAAGTATAAACCCCCACGCTCAGTACCACGCCCAATGATCTCCTTCGTATGAATGTCCTGAATCACACAAAACCGAGGATATATTAGAACAACACAATTCAGTTCATTCGTTACTTGGCTCAAAGACAATAATTTGTAAGATAACGAAGGAACATAAAGGCAATTTTTTAGTTTCAATTTTGGGGAAATCCACACTGATCCCTCAGTTTCGACAGTTGCCGAATCACCATTAGCTGTTTGAATGTGAGGAGTTCCCGATTCCCTCGAATCAACAATGTCTGAGGGGTCGAAGGTCATTGAATCCGTAGCCCCACAGTCAAAAATCCGTTGTGATGTATTGGGTGATTTTGACTGCGTATGAAAACCACAACTACCAAAAGTGCTGGGGTCATTTTGTAATATTCCAAAACTTGGGGAGGGTTCTGTAATACCAGATTTATAAAAGGAAATAATGATAGGGTTTAGGGCGTAACGCCCCAAACCCTTTACCTTGTCTGCCATTTTCCTTCTTTTCTGAGTCAGTTCTGCCGAAGAAGACGGCGGCGTTTGCGTGGCTGATTCTTGCCGCCGCCGCACTGGTGTCCTCTCCGGTGACGCCTGTGGCGGTGGCTCCACCGTCCCCACTCTGTACTGCGATGTTTGCTTTCTTGGGTCCGCCTTTGGTGGCTGCGCCACTGCTCGTTTTCCAGTGGCCCTCCCATCAGTCGGGGTATCTGACTATTTAAAGCACTCTTTTGTGGTATACCGGGGTTTTCCGCACTGTCCACATACTATTTCGGACCGATCCTCCCGCGATGATGAGCAGCAGCCGACATTGCCTCCGCGACCGACCCGGTTTGAGAGGCCGAAATTTCTTCCTCCTATCTTTTCTTGCGATTAACCCAGATCCAAGGCTAGGGATCTCCTCTCCAACGGTGGCCGCCTTTAAGATTTAAGGCGTGCTGCCTCTCGGCGGATTGTTCCATATGCCGCCTCTACGGTTGGTTTGGGTTCCTGTTTCAACAGATCCCTCCTTATCAGATCGTACCTTTCATCGATTCCGGTAAGGAACTGGTATAATCTTTGTTCCTGAGTGATTTTGTTGAACATCGTTATATCCTCGGTACATTTCATCGGGTTTGGTTGTCGCCAGTCAATTGCCATCCATATAGCCTGGAGATTGTTCCAGAATTCCTCTAGGCTATCTTTCCCTTGTTTCAATGTATTGGCTTTCCGATGCAGATCAAAGATCTGTAATGGATCTCCTCCGCTGCCGTATGTGGTGGCAAGCCCGTCCCATAATGCTTTGGCAGTTGGATATTGTAAGACGGTGTTGATGAGGTTTGTTTTCATGTTCTGAATTATCCAAGTGAACACAGTTTGGTCACTTTGTTCCCAATTGTCGAACTTTGGGTCTATTGATTATGGAGCCGGTGGGATTCCGGTGAGATGGGATCGGCCCCCACGGCCTCCGATTGCCATTTTCATGAGTCGGGCCCATATCGGATAATTATCGCTGTTTAATTTTATTCCGATCGACAGATTATCGGAGTTGGGCATGGTAGGGTTTTGCAGTAGATTCGTGCTTTGAATCGCTAGTTCTGAGTTCTTGTCAATTGACATGGTTTTTTCTTTCGGTTCGTGCAGGTTTGCTTGCTTGGTTATGGCTGATTTTTGGTTCGGGATTGGTAGGGATGATGATGTTATCACTGAGTCCCAAGGATTTTAACGCCACTTTGATACCATGATAAAATATGAAATTTGGGGATCAAAAGCATTGTTGTTTTTTTATTGATTTCTTGGTTTCTTTGTTATCTGCCTGTACAAGGAGAGTACTATGTATATACTAGAATACACTTAAGAATCCCAACTAATCTGTAATCAAGCTACAAATCATGACCATGTATGGAGGGTCAAACTTTCCTAACTAGTAGTTCTAACAGATTTCTTAAAGGATGATCTTTCATGTCCACTTTGTTAATAAGATTCACCACAACTTCTGAGTAAAGCTTAACCTCCATTTTTTGATAACGCCGCTCCTAGGCAAGACGTAACCCTTCCCGCAACCCCTGCAATTCCGCCATCGTAACCGAGACCTCACCCAGCTTCATAGAGTAGGCAAACAAACATAGAAAGTATATATATATAAAATTTTGGAGCAAAGACTTTGTAGATAAGAGAGAGTAGGACACCACCAAGTGGTGTAGTTTAGCAATCTAATATTATGTTAATTTAACCAAAAATCTCGAATTCAAGTTGTGGGAATGTACAAGTCCATCTCAATATATCATTAGGCTGATGATTACACTCTAAATTATATACATTTTTGTACTTTAATAATTAAATTTTCAATTGCCTTCGTTATACATGCATGTTTCGAGTCCATTACAGCCAATATAATGTTCGCATTCGTCGACCACGTGCAACTGGCCTTAAACACTGCATACATACCAAATTGCAATTACTTGATGGTAATTGGTAACAATCGATAGTTAGGACAAAAGAAAGTGCATAGTTTAGAATAAAAGTGTAATTAACCCTATATATAATTTATCCGAAACATCATAGACTAATTCTTCTCTATTTTTAGGTTATTTCGTTTCATTCATTCCTGATAAAGTAATACGAACTCAAAAATGAATATTAAAGAAAAATATCAAAACCATTTCTTCGCCATTATAGTTACATGGGAGTTATGAAGCAGCTACTGCTCCAATCTTGATAAACATAAACCAAAGCGACTGTTTTACATGCCAAATATAGATAGTACTAGAAGAGTAAATTTTATTCTAAGGCTACGTCCCAGCAAAAGTACATTTACTAATAGAACATGAAATTTTTTTCATGGAAGTAAGCATCTTTCATTTTCTCCGGGGGCCATTCGATCAGTTCATCAGACTGTGTAATTCTTCTTAATTGTGTCGATGTCCAAACCTTTCAACTTCATGACAGATTCAACGTGCCCCTTCAGCGTGTGCAACTCCCGTAGCCTGCAATGCAAAATAATGTTTCTCAGGAATTTCAGACAAAGCCATGTTTATCACTAAAGACATAAGCATATTGACTACTGATACACACGGACGGAATAAATAACTTAAGGATGATTACACAGACAGACCCTAAAATTTGACTTAATTACACAAACTTCCCCTAATGTTTCAGAAATTGCAAAATCATCCCTTGAGAATACCCTAAGATTTGGCATAGCACATACTACTATAGTCATGAATAAAAAATCAAATATTGATCAGTAAATGTCCAGGCCAAACTAGGATTTCATAGGAGAATTAGAGATGAAGTCACCAAAATTCATCAATCCAAATGTAATCTAAAATTTTTGATACGGGAGGTTTCTGTATTTTCTCAAACCTCACCAGAGAAGTTGTATGAGTCGAACCTCAAGGTATGTGAGTGTAATAATCCCTAAACTTTTATGCTTTAAAACCATAGAGTACAAACATCACTTTTTCTGAGTTGGGATTAGAGTTAAGAAGAAATTCAAGTACCTTGCAACCTCTGCACGGCGTTTGGCTTGTTCTGCAATCTCAGATAGTTCCCTGTAACTGCTCTTTTCCGGGAAGAGATTAGTGGTTTCTGGTGGTTGGAGACCATGCAAAGTCCTCTGAGCTGCAGCCCATTGAGCTTCCCTCTCCTCTTTCCCATAGTTGAACTTAGTTGTAAAAGCAGTCTACCAAAAACACAGAAATTGTTTATAAAGTCAATTTTCAGTCGGGCCTTTCAACAAGTAAAACAGATTATGGTAAAACAAACAATGTACCTTGTTCTCCAAGAGATTATCCCAAGCTTTTCCACTCAGAACGTAACGAATGCAGAACTTGAGAATGTCGAGGGGAATGTAAGTTACAATGCTATAAAGCCAGATAACGCCGGCCCAACCCCAGCCGCATCCTTTGATCTTTGCAAAGTTCCAGTTAGCATATACAGCTATCAACGTTGCAACCTGTCGTGTAAAGTTTGCATTATAGTAACTCTGAATAAAAATATAAGCCAAATCAATCGACAACATCAGAATAAGTTTCTTACCAGCTGAGCCATGAAGAAAGCACCCAAAAGGAACATTCCAGGGCGTTCAGCGTAGGACCAGCTACGGGACCTCGTCACGAATATAAGTGCTTGGCTCACAATACTGACTTGCAGGTATAATGCAGCCATTATTTCCCTAGGACTATCTCTGATGGATCGTACACCAAACTTGTCCTAAAATTGCACAAACGAAGTAAGAAGGGGATATGGATAAATCTGCCGAGAGGGAATACATTGCATTACTAGATTAACGGCATATATAGTTATGGAATTTCGTGCCTACCGAGAAGAAGTCAGTATCTTTCGTCAACCAAAAGAACAGTACTGTCCCTAGTGCCAAATACCCTCCTAAAACAATTCCAGTGGCAAATATTTCTTTCAGTTTCCAGCTATCAGGTACTGGAGATGGCTTCACTCGATCCTTCGAAATAGTCATGATGGTTCCTGGAAATGCAATACATAGATAGATCAATTTTGAAGTCGAGAATTATTAAGGAATGATAGCTGAAGAAACTTGCTCTCACCGTCGTTCAAGATTGCAATGATCAGAACCATGAACGGGGCAAAATCGAATTTCCATATCAGAGCAATAAGCATGAATCCAAACTGCAGTTAAACATATAAATAAGAACATATTGTTAAGTTCTGTAAGATTAGAACTAATCTAGAGCTGAGCATGTAATTAATATAAATTTTTGGATCACGTACCACTATACGAATTGTGATGGAGACGGCATATATCTGAAGCAAGACGAGCGGGAAGTCATATTAGTATGAAAACAGGCAAAGGTTACATTATAACCGTTATATTGATGAAAGATGCTTTCACTTACAGTGTAGTTCTTCATTCTTTGGAAAATAGCCCTGCTAGTTAGAACTGCGCTTACAATGACACTCAGCCCCGGTTCGGTTAAGACAATATCAGATGCACTTCTCGCAGCATCTGTCGCATCAGCAACAGCAATGCCTATATCCGCCTTCTTTAGTGCAGGAGCATCATTAACACCATCACC
>JBBMKE010000002.1:2647864-2664204 GCA_037834125.1 Lippia alba | reverse complement strand
ACCAGAAAACCTCCTTTTTCATTTCTAGTCCCATCCATTCTTCTCCAACATTACTTCTTCGCTATTGGTTCCCATTTATGATACACGGACACGATACAATATGAGTACAACAATGCGGATGTGTTCTTGAATTTTCGACGCGAATAGTATCAAACATAATATTACACGATTAAATAATATTTTTAAAAATATTTGTGCATCATAAGTTTTCTCTCTTTCTTTCTCCAAAACTTTTATCCTATTAGATTCGATTGAATTAATCATATTAAGTATTGAATATAAAAGACAATTATATGTGTATTTTAACTATTTAAAATTTTGCAACTTTATTTTGGATGTGTGACAATTTTATTATGATTAAGCAACATGAAGACCTCAAATTGAAATATTCTCGCACGCAACTAATGTTAAGTAGATCCATGATGCCATATTACAAAACTATAGCCCGAATCTGGTTAGTTCGGCTACATCTAATCAGTTATATGAATAAGTATTTGATTTACTTTTTCCTTAGCCGATTGTTGAATATATGATTTACTTCCTTTCATCTGTTTTGTTGGGTTGGGGTAGGAAGACCCTTAAAATTGAGGATTCAACCTTTTGTTATAATTTATATGAATAAGTTTATTATATTTTTTATTTGACTATTACTTTTCCTAAATTTTATATTAATTTTAATAAATATATAATATTCTCTCCTCATTATATAGGTTTGATCCAATCATATTCATATTAGAATCAACAATGTAATAGACTACATTTGCTTTAATTTTTGGTATTGTTGATTTTTCTAACGTCATGTCTATAATTATTGCATCCAAACGAAAGACAATTTCAACATGACTTAGATATTTCCTTGTACATTTTCATGAATTCAAACGCAGACGTAGGTTCTTGGCTGTCTTGGGTCGAGGGTCTTGTGAGAATTCAATTAGGGTTTGGACTTTAAAGTAATTATGAAAGATGAATGGAAAAATCCACTTGTTTGACCCAAAAAAAAAAAGAATAATCCACTTGATTTTGGAAATTGAATTACTTTCTCTGCAACCTTTGGGAATTGGGGGTGCAGTCAGCTTCATGAGCCAGGCATAAAAGTTGAGTAATTTGTCATTATTGTTGTACTGAATGTGACAATCATGAATTAATGTTAAGTCATTTTACATCAAGATTGAGTGATTTACTCGAGGAAAGAAAAGGGAATATTAGGAGGAATTTTCATGGAATAATTTTGAGTGAATTCCCTATGTATTATATTTAGAAAAGAAAAGCAACTTTGATGTAAATTTGATAAATGCAATTTGATGTTTACTCATCGATTGTCTTGTCTGTGTGTTTATATATATAGTTAGTAATTTCGAGTGCCGATAAGTAGAGGTTTGGTACAAAACGAGCAAATGACTTAAATTGTAAGTATATGTACCAGTGAATTGATAGGTTATGAATCTAAATGTTATTGAGGATAATTTGAGAACTAATATTGATATGTAGTTAGGGAACCAATATTTATTTTCTTTAAAAACAATTAGAAGTTTGGTATAGAGACGATTATGCAAACCAATCTGATTCATTTTTAGGCCTAGACCAACTTAATTAGTTTTCTGAGTTATTTTGGTATATTTTTTTTGTAAAACAATATATCTAGGAAAGCAATTCAGATTTTCTCTATGAATATTTCATAAATCTATAAATTTTGGGCTGGGGGTCTTTTTTTTACTAAAAACCCAAAAATGTCTTTTACAAGATTTCCAGAAATCACTAAAATTAGAATACTTTGTAATAAGTTCATGCAAATTATTCTCTTCATAATGAAATTCTAAATTATTCATAGTAAGTTTGTACTTTCGATGGAATAAAAGTGTCAGAAAAGATATAATGGAATTCAATAAAGTTAAGGGGCACTATTCATGGTACCAAATCCTAGTTCGAGAGACGTATAAAATTTGGACAGACCAAAGGACTAAAGCCTTTTCCATACATGAAGCACTAATTTTATTACACATCCCAATCCAATGCAACCATTAAATCATTAATAAGTATATATCTAAAATTTTAATTACAAAATCTTTAATTGTATCAATATAGTATCGAATTATTAAATTAATAATAATTATATATCTAAAAACTTGGGCACAAAATCTTTAATCGTATGGATACATAGTCAAACAAACCGTTAAATTATGAAAATTATCAAATTTTTAGCAGAGGAGTATGATACAAAATACAAAGGAAAAAGATGGGTTTTTTACAAATAGTTTGGCATACTTTTAGTGCATAGATGTTAATGGGACTGCTCACTGATGAAAAAATGACAAGTGTGAGACAACATTTTGAGTACATTACCAAAAAGTATTGGTCCATAACTAATTGGAGGCAATGTTGGTCTCAAGTTGAGGAAGAATCTTATTCCTCTAATCTTCATAAATTTCTATTTTATATAAATTGGACATAGAATATTAAACTAAAACATAGGGTACATAATTTAAATGAGGGTAAGTTAGGTTTAGACCCTTATGGTTAGGTGTACGTATGCTTAAACTTAAATTTTCTTTGATGATTAAAAATTAATTATATCTTCACCCTTTATAGATTACAAAAAATTTATTGGTTGGCCTATGTTTGGAATAAAAATATACTTTTGTTAATTTTTTTGACGTGCAGTATTAGAGGTATTTTATTATTACCACCGTTAAATTGTAGAAATTTAATATTAATTTTAGTAAAACTGAGTATTCTTGTATTATGAATACGATGAGATTTTATGAGTAATTTAGATATAATTCGTGACTAATCATCTCGCAAATGAGTTCTCTGCGTAAACAACTAGAGTGTTCGATTGACTCTCCATCCACATGATGTCCATATTTCTCACACAATTCAATACTCAAAATCAAAATAAAGTATACATTTGGGGTATAACTCTTTCCTTAATGGAGTATGATAATGAAAATTCCACGTTACCTAACACAACTTATATTCTTAAAAAGGTGTGATTACAAGACAAATTCTCCAAATCACTGATTTAAACAAGATGCTACTATGAAAACCAATTTTCTCTCCAAATAAAACTCCACTAGAAAATTTCCCATAAAAATATGAAAAGAAGATAAGACTTACCAAACTTCCTCAATCCATTAAAATGCTATCAAAAGGGTCAGATTCAAGTTATAAATACATGAAAGTTTCTAATTCACACCCGATTCATCAGACCCCAACCAATCAAATGGTAAGTGCGTTACACTTGTCATGTAATCAGTCATTCTCCCTAAATTTTCCACAGACTACCCGACAAATATAAAACATTCACCTCCTCGTTACATCGATTTGACCGAGCCAGACTCAAATTACATCGTCACGCGAAATATTCGAGTTATATATACATGAAGAATATGAAAAGAAATAGGAAGATTATTAAATTACACTAGTCAATAACACGATGTTGATGAATCTTTCTTTTCTTTTGGGTAGTGGACTGATTTACGAGATAGAAGATAAAGGTGAAAACCATCAAGAGTTGTGACACGAGGAATATATGCCATGCAGCTGCAGCATGGATGGATGGACCATTATTGTTATCCTTTAAAAGTAGGAATAATTAGTCTGTAATGGATAATCGAATTTTAAAAATGCTGGCACTATCACCCACCATTTCTTCAACTCTCCTGGCAATTATTTGCTTTATTTTTGTTCCCTGATTGATTTGAAGTGATCATAGTGTAAATTTCAAGCCAGCAATTTTGTCTCTATGGTCTATGCTATACTATGGTATGGACTTAGGCTTCACTTTAACAGGAAAAATGTCAGTTTTGGTCCCAAAAGATGTAAGCATAGTTCATGTGTTCATGTTTAGGCCTAAATTCATCGAGTTCTGTCACATTTGGCCTTGTAAATATTGAAAAATTGATCAAAGTTCATCTACCAACTCTTCTGGCACATAAGAGCTGCACATGAGGTTTAAATTTATGTAAATCTATGTGAAGCACCTGCATGCTCACACGCTCCTCAACAATATATAACAATCTCGTTTAGACACAATACAATGTCTCACTCCGGCTCAATCATGCCTTCGTGTTTAATTGCTTTCGGTTTAATATCTTTTTCAAGTTTGTAAGTTCCCTGTTATCGTTGCGACTAGTTAAAATGAGTCTCCTGATGTACCTTTCCACTCTAAAGGGAAAAACTAACAAAAGCCCAAGAAATGGCAAGACATCACCTCCTTACACCGAATAAAAAATCAACATAAGGACCGAAAAAAGGTATCCTGGTAGGGATCGTCTCTCGAAGAATGCACTATCTACCAGAAACAGTTCAGATAGAGCGAAATTTAGAAGAGAATAGACAAACAAACTAAGACAAAAAAACATTGATGGAGGACATAATCTAATCTACTCTTGAACCCAACTCCTCCATAATTCTGGAGCAATATTTAGATCACTCTTACATGTTGCAATCCTGTAAGTGCTAATATTTCCGAACCCAAACAGAGGAAAAGAAGAAAAGGGGAACTTTCTTGTTCTGAGAAGGTACGGAGGACCACGCAAATGTAAGATCTAATAGGCTTTTATACGGTTACGAGTCAGGTTTCAACCATTGGTTCGGGTCCAGTTGAGGCCGGCTGAGACTTGTTGGACTGCGGAACAGAATTGAATAGGATGTCCTTGATGACCTAAAACGGCGGGCGAAATAAGGACAAATCAGTCCATAGACTAAACTATGTTACAAGTGTTAATATTTATGAAGAGCAATGAGTTTTAAATAAATAGGGGAGATGGCAGCTAGTAGTTACCTGTGACATTAAACCATGAACCTGCTCCACAGTAATTTTTGCACTATCACGAGTAATTTTGGAGAGTGGAGATTCTTCCTAAAAAAAAAAAAGAGCGGGAGTGAGATGAAATCGGAGCAGTAGTAGTATGGTGGCACAGCCATTTTTGGATATTAAACGACAAAGCAAATGCTGATATGGTCGTTGGGCTAGCGAGCCCTGTCAATCTCTGATGAGGAGAAGTGCAAGAATGGCATAGGAAAAAAAACAGTAATTACTAATTCATGAAGAAAGCATGCTAAGCATCTACATGAGTTTTTTCCTTGGTTGAATTACATAGAGACACAACTGTAACGAATTTCACTCTCATTTAGGCGAAAACATTGCTGCCGTAATGAGTTACCAATTCTTGCAGGTGATGTAGTAATAGTACTAATAAACATGCTGCACGTAAAAGCCATTCTAGTATTAGCAAAACTATGTCTAGCATGTGACGATATAATCTTGACAGATGCAAAGTTTTTCTTCAATGAATTGAATGGAAAAAGAATTCAAATGCATAAAACATAGGGAAAGGTGGCAAGATGCAGCATAGTCCAGGAGACTAGGTATTTCTCAGTGAAAAGCAAAACAGTAGGGTCAAGAATAACTAACTGACCTCTTTCTTCCTCTGAGGAGTTGCTAAGAAAGATCCAAACCGAGAATGAGACAATTGATTTTCAGCTTGCTCTATTTTCTCAGCTGCGCGAGAGTATTAGACATAAATTAGTGGTGTAATAAAGTGGCATGGAAGCTCCAGCCTGCTGGCAACTTCTTCAAAAATGAGCTTGTAATGCCAACAACTGATGGTACAAAGAAATCAAAGCACTTGCATAGTAAAACAAAATTACCTAAATCTGATATTTGACCAGCAACATAGTCTCCATTACCAAGCAAAGGAGAAGAAGAAAGAGTGTTCACCCAATACTTATTCCAGAGTAGATCCAAGAGATGGCAATCAAGAGATGACTTGAAATATGTGATGTCCAACGAATAATACTGCACGAGAGGAATTAAATAAATTGAGGAAATTCTGCTGAAACTGAAACAACTATTGATTATGTGCATCATATGTATCCCCACTGGGGGAAATTCGTTACCTGCTTACAATGAACACCGAAGTCCTCAATTTTGTTCAAGGGGATAGTCTGATACTCAGAGACAGGCTCATCCGGAGGCTTGTAGCCTTCAGGGTATGTCCTGAAGGCACCGATATCAACTTTTCCAGCAGAAACAGTTCTAGTTGGATCAATAACAACTGCCAGAAAGGGCTCCTGGAATTGCTGGTTAAGCATTTGTGTGGAAACATCTATACCGGAAAGCCAACATCCATAACCAGGGTGGGAGTGGTACCACCCCACTACATTCTCCAATCGGCCAGCCTTAATCCATAAAATCCAAAGTGAAAAAAATTTTAAGGTAAGAATACACAACTACATACATCTTAATTATCACCAAAAAGATATAAACAAGAGAGATTAATTTCTAAAACTGGACGGTTAAGAGTTTGCATATCAGCAGAATAAAACCAGTAATGAAAACCAATTAGCTATTGCCTTCAGGAAAATTGGATAATGCACTTTCAGATAGCTACATGAGAGATAGAGTATAGGACAGATGCAACTTGTAGAGAAATACTTATTTTTAGCTAACATTGTTTTTGCAACTTCACCAAAGAACAACTAGCCATTTTCAGTCTCCAAGACAAAAAGATCTTGATTAAAACAACTTATACGTAGAGCTTGCATACAACCAACCTTCTTATTGCCATATCTATGTTCAAGGTCTAATCATACTTTAAGATTGTTCCAAACACTGAAACACCCGGGGCAAACATGTGCAACCCAAAGGATGGCCTCTAATGACTGCCTACTCCACTAAGTCACAAAAATTCTTCAATTATAACATCCACACAGTTTCCAACATGCAATGAGGAGTTCACAAACAAACATCACCCTAAAACCACTACACCACACACACTAATACAAGCACATCACTCGTAATGGAAACAGTATCCCTTAGTTCGCACCGTGCAGTCATGAAATCAAGATACTTATCCGCTCTAAGCCTCTAACAGCGCACACTTGTCTCCTAAGAATGGCATAAACCCCCAAACCCCTAGAATATTCAGTACACACCAGAATATCACTATTTCCCCCAATCCTACCATTCGAAACTCAATTCACATAAATATCAATCACCATTCTCTATCATTTACACAACACCCCTATGCAGACAAATCAACAAAACTCCTCATACTTCAATAGACACAATTTCATCACAATTAATCAAAGTTTCACCAAACACAAACCAAAACCTACCTGTTTATTCGTCTGCGAGTAATCCACCATGTACTCATACGCATCCGCCTGCGCATTAACCCTAGTTTCCGTCCCCTCGACAGGTAGCGCAAAGGCGTCCATGACAATAATCGCATCCCCGTCGGTCTTCCCCTGCATCAGCCCCATGACCTCAATCGTACCGCCGGAGCGAGCGTGCACCACCATCTTCAGCAGCGCGAGAGCGGAGATCTTCACGCGCTTGAAGTAGTGCGGGTTGTTCGTCCACGGCTTCTCCTGCTGGAACTTGACCTGCGCCGCCTCGTCGTAGAAGAAGATGGCGTCCGACGCGGCGGAGGAGGAGTCGGCGTCGGTGGTGGAGACAATGTTGTTCTCGAGCTCCCAGGTTTGACGAGCGATCGCCGCATCCATGGTTAGGGTATAGAGAGAGATCGATTGGAGATGAAGTTTTCCTGTGAGGAGTGAAAAACTTTCGTGTTTTGGGTGCACTGGTTATTTATAAAATATTGCTCTTGTTTTTGGAGTAATTGCGGATTAAGGTCTCACTTTGCAGTTTGCACATTAAAAAGTAAGAGAAAATAACATGTTCTTATTTATAAAAGGAGGAAAAAGCAATATTTTGTAAAAAAAAAATTTAGATTGTCATCTTAATATTAACATGTATCTCATTTTCAGCGGAAAAAAAATAATAATTTTTGACAAAAAATAAACAATGTGTTCACACCTAATCGGATAAAAACTTCTACGATTACAAATAACAATCTAAAATATTTAAAAATTATAAAAACTTTTACAATTACAAACAACAATTTAAATACTTAAAAATTCGGATAGAAATTATAAAAACTTTTACAATTACAAACAACAATTTAAAATATTTAAAATTCGGATAGAAATTAAAAACACGATCATAGTACAAACACTAAATTATTTTTTTACTACTTGTATTATGCTAAAAATAAGAGAGTGAATTTTTTTTTCAGAATCCGATTGCAGAATAGGGAATAGGGGTTGAATCTGACCAACAATTCAAAACCATTGCAACTATACAAACCATTTAATTGAGAAATTTAACCCAGACTGACAATTCCACACAAATGGCAATGGTAAAACTCCTCTAAAAAGAGTCCAAATGACAGGTAAATCGAGTGATTTGTTCTGAAAAAAGAGACAGCTAAATAAATTAAACTGATAAATAGCATAATTTAGGGAGCCTACATAAACTAACTGCAACACAACCCTAAACCCTTAAACAAGTGGAAATTCTTCCTACAATAGTGTACAACACTACATGAGATTATCTCCCTTTCATTTACCTCCTCTTCCTCTTCCACTCCCTTTGATTCTAGCTGATTTTCTACCTTGTTGCTTCCTAGCCCCGGCATCGGCCTTCCGCTTTGGAGATGGTCGAGTGATCTCCACTGGTAATTCTTCATTCTGCACACTCCGACTGTTCTGGGAGCCACTTGTGAGGCTATTGGTTTCGGCAACAACAGGGACTTCCGTGTACACTTCGGTCAGAAGCTCGCAGTTGCCTTCTGCATTGCTGGTGTTTGACACTGGCTTCTCTTTTTTGGATGTATTGGAGGAGTGGTTTTCCTCATGTTGCTCGTTGTTTTGGTCCGGAAGGCGTTCTTCAGACAAACTGAACAAATGGAAGTAGGTTTAATAGGATGATACAGAATAATATGAGGAGTCAATTGAAAGATATGTTTTTACCTTGCTCCTGAAAGACCGTTCGCGCTCTGTTTTCCTCCTAATTTAGTGGTGTCGATTGCCGGAGGTCCATTAGTGTCACTTAATCGCCCATCTGTTAAAAGAGAAAAAAACATTGAGGTGAAGGTACCATGACAAGAGAATCTAGTGAAAAGGAGATACTTTATTAATCCACATTCGAGGAGCAGGACCCAGCACAAGTACGCACCAGTAAATTAGCATTTACCCTAACGTTTACATTTCTTGATTTTTCAAACTTTCGTGTACAGTGGGTAGACACAAAACAAAACACATGGATTAGGAAGAAAGAAACCTCATCGGACAAAAGCACTATTGAGTTCTGTGCACAGTTAAAGAATAAGCCCCAAACAGCATGTCAGTGTCAAAGAAAATTCCTTTTTATCAATTTTTATTCAAAACACTTGAGCTCTTTCATTCTTTGTCCTTACGCCCATCGTAATTCACTGAGCTTTGCAGCCTTTTAAGTTCGCGCTCTCGCTTTAACATAAACCCTCTTTCTGCATCATTATTCTCTTTGTCACTCTCCTCATCCCATCTTCCAGTATCTGGAAGCCAGTAGAAAGCTGCTAATTTTTTCAATAGTAAAAGTCCTAATTTAGTCCAAAAGGTGTTAGTAATATTGAACGAACCTCGTTTTGAATCAATACAACGCAAGTGAAGAAGTACAGGAAATAAGACCATGAATCAGCATTAAGAGAATATAACAAGGGGGCATATAAGTATGAATTTCCAATATTATAATCAGCTTTGTAACTCATCAAGACCCAAAATGCAGTACCCCATAAAATAGTAATTGACTAGGATATCGAGGATAATGGATAGGTTACGTACCAGACTGGTGCTCCCCAGCATGGTTGGGAGTGGAAGTGTACGGGAACTTTGATGCATCACGTTCACCGTCCACCTGAGCAGCTCCTGAATCCTTTAAGAAACAAAGAAATGTAGGCTTAACATGCTTATGAAATCATGTAGTCTTGAGATGTTTTCAGCTTCTATTGCTGAAAGCAGATGATAGAATGACTGACTGAGAACCGACTCTGCTAATCAAGTACCTCATTATTTCTAGAAACAGAAGTAGCTGGCTTGGATGACTGTGCCTCATTTACCTTAGCTGGTCTCGACTCCAACACTGAAATTGTCAAACCACAACTCGGTTTACTAAGAATAGCTGATGTGAGAAATATTATCAATGGATGATTTTTCATATTTGCCAAAATTGTGAAAGGCTAGCTGGATATATAGATGAGGAAGAAAACCTGAAAGGGAAGGATCTGGGCTCACTCCTGCATCTACCAGTGCATCAATTTGCTTAGTTTTATTCAACGGATTGGGCTCAGTCGTTCTCTCTCCTGTAGCAGGCACTAACTTATCAGCTGCTACAGACTCCTCCCGAGTTGGTTGAGCTGCAAGCAACGATGAATTGATTTTAGTTGGAGTGCGCAGCATATCTTCTGTTGCCTTTGAGCGTACTCTTCGTAGTTCTTCCTGAATATTCCATGATCCTGAGGCAAGAGAATTCCTTTTCTGCACATTCCAGTATACAGCAATTAGTTTATGATGATGAACAAGGGCAATTTGTGAAAAGCAAGATAAAGACAGGACAAAAAAGTGAAAACAGGAAGTTCTTAACATTGTATGCTAATCTAGACTGATGCGGTGCATTTGTTAAAATCAACCAAACAGATTTTCCATCAATTCTACAGCATAAACAGTTAGGATAATCATGTGCCTCAAGACTAACAAAAAAGAAGTAACAATGAAAGTCGTACAAAGAATATACAAAAAACAGGTAGTTGGATGCCAAATACTCTGGGCCAATATAGTTACACGAGAAATCATCAATCTGTGAACACACCGTATATGTGGACGGGAATTAACTAAACCATACCATTAAAACAAGCATAAAGACTGTTGGTTGAAACATAGAATTGTAAGTAACAATTAGTTGTAATCATCACAAAATATCAGGCACCGAAAAGAGAAACAGCAGAGTGTAGGAGTAGCAACACATAAAGAAAGCACATGTTGCTGACTCAGAAATAAATTAATGAAATAAAACAAGGAACGAACCCTGGATGAAGACAAAGGATCACGGGCAACAGAATAAGATGTTCCGTCCTTAAAAAGCTTCATTGTGGTTGTCAAGGGGGTTCTTATCTCAACATTACTTGTGGGAGATGCCCACGGTGGCCTTTCCTTCATATAGGATCTGGCCACATCCGCAGGGGAACCTCCACTTTCCACCTGTATCAAGTCAAAATGAATGCCATTAGATCAAATTATTCTCAGAATAAGTTTATTCGATATCTTCCGAAACATTTCAAAACTCGAGAAAAGCAAACGCTGCAAGGTACTTATTAAGGAAGTAGAACCCATCTGGGGCAGGTAATCATAAACAAAAGAGAAGGAACAAATTGAAGCAATGTTCCTTCTCAAGTAGTTGTGTCCAGCAACAGCAATAATAATCAAACGAAGAAGATCAGTAAGACACTAACATGTTCAACCCCAATCAAATTAGGATTGATGGTCCCATGGTCCAATTGTGTTGCTGAGCTTGACCCCACTTTCTTCTCTTGAAACCACTTTTTAGCTTCCTGAATTGCTTTATTGTATATATCATCTTCTGTTCACAAGAATGAAAACTATATCAATTAATAGGGGAAAAAAAAAAACGAAAACAATTCGCAGTTTTCTTAAGTAGCAGTACCATGGTCAACCATCTTCCTGGGAGAGCCTGCAAGTGAACTTTTCTCCCCTGCTTCCATGGACCAGTCGATAACCCGAGAATTGAGGATTTTTATCAACCTATCACACTCTTCCCTGATAGATATTGAAAACGAAACACTAAATTATGGAACAAATATGCTGGAAAAAGTCACCCTTTTAGGAAGTAATCTAAAGACCAGATTATATATGCATTGAGTGGACAACAATTAATTAAATGAATGGCAATCAAAAATTCAATGCATTGCAAATTCTTGAATCTATTTGTTTATTCTAACAACCACCAGACCTCATTGGATCAAAAGTTCAAGAATTTTAACAAGAGAAGCTTAAAGAGTGCTCTAAATTGTCTTCAAATGGATCAGTTTACAGGATAGCATGATAGCATCAACAAGAATGATAAAAGCAAGTGCCACAGAGTACGAGTTCTAAGTGTTATTGACAGATAAGTTTAAGAAAAACAGTATATCAATACTCAATATGTTACGAAATATTGGCTCAGACCAGAACCTAGAAGTAACATAACTCATCACAAACAAACGGGTGAAATTTTGAACATAAATGGAATTATAAAAGGAGAAAAAGAATGTCATCCTAGAAAGAACAAGAACCAGGAAATTTATCAAGCAAGGAGAATAAACCTCAAAATTGTGGCTATTACCTCGAAAAAGTCTCATGCATAATCAGCTGCTCGATTATCCGTTTGGTTTCAGTCCTCCACGCATTCAATTGAGACTCTTGTCCAAATTGCATCATTTCAGATGGTGTCACATTTGTCTAGCATAACAAAAGGAGAGAGTATTTGGTTATGAAGAACAATTTTAATTCCAAACAACTCAGTATTGGAAAAATATATATCAACAAAGCAAAATAATATGCATCTTGTTACAAAATCCTTCAGCAAATCTGTACATAGAAAGAGTTACCCACAAATGACTATCCTATTAAACTACACCTGACATCCTCTACATTTCAAGAAACGTAGCATAGATATTCAATATTCAGTTCTCACCAAGTCTCTAAAACAGACTGGGGACTACAACTATCATCGATTAAAAGATGCCATAACTAATATTGCATTGCAAAAGAATACAACCCAAATGCATTAACACAAAAAGATTGGAGCCCAGATTAATTCATTGGCTGCACTATCAGAGGAATGATACAATTCTATTGTTTACACGATTTTCTCCAAGGTCCGAAAAAAATAAAATAGGTTCAGAATTGTTCTTATTGTCTGAAGAATGAACTTATAAAACTACATAACTATCAGAGGATTGCCATCCTCCCTTGGGATTCTTATTTCCCTTATGGAAATGCTCTTTTTTCCTTGCTCTTCCAAAACATGGCAGGGAAACACAACATAAATTCTAAAATTGTAGGAGTAGCTTCATGAATAAAAGATTAAAAGTAAGTAACGCCGAAATGATTACCTCGTCCAACACATTAACTCTACTATAAGGGGTTTCACAGTCATTATTAGCATCAACATCATCCTCTGCCGCACGAAAAGATGAAAAAGAAGAAAAAAGAGAACCAAAGAGAACAAGGAAATATGTGTTAGTCAAATAACTGGAAATGAAAGTAACAGCAAGGATGAGGATATAAGTGAATTACTGAACTGCAACAGACATCATAATCATCAAAATAATGCAAATCGAATGTATTTTAAGAAATGGTTTGGCTCCGTGGAGCAAATTTTCCACCTTTATTATCTCCTGCATTTCCAATTCCCACACTTCCAGACCTTGTTCAATGATTTTATTAAGTGTATAAGCATCAAACACTTGCCATCTTCTCATACCAGATATCTCTTCTTCTTTCAATTTTTTTTCAGTCCAATATGTTTTTATACGTGATTAGTGCCTACCTCGAATATTTAACAAACAAGCAACAACTATTCAACAAACAGTCCCAAACTATGCCAAGCAACCATTTCCCCATGCAGATTTTATCAGTGTCCAAACTCTAAACAGCTTTGGCATCACATTTTCACGCCGTACATCTTAAATTTTACATTTTCTCGTTTAGCATCTTGCTTTCTTGTTTACTCTAACTTCGCTCACATCTACTTATGCCAAATGCACGAGCACTTCAAAGTTCATACCTAACACCACTTCCTTCTGACAAAATCTACGTACATAACTAGCAAAAGCAATAAAACTTAAGGATATTCACCCTAATTCGAACCAATGAAACTCATAACCTATCAGAAACCGGAGAAAAAAGCACACACACAAATGTAAAAAACCGAAAAAGTTAAAAGGAAGATGAATGCGTGCCTGAAGCAGAGTCCTCGTCTTCAGAAGAGGAGGATTCCGACTCGGAGAATATGGAGGATAGAATTTTGCCGGCTCCAGAAGCGATGGCGCGGGCAGAGGGAACAATGACTCCGGTAAACCAATTAGGGCTTCTCGGCGGAGGAGGAGGCGGAGGACGGTCGTAGGGAGTGGCGGCGAGGCGGTGCTTGCGGCGATTGGTGAGAATTTTGCCACCGGCGCCGGATCCAGAAGTTGCCATTTGGGAGGAAAATGGGAAATTTGAAATGGAACGATAGGAATTCGTTTTTCAATTTTCAGGTGGTTTGCTAACTTCATTTTATGAGGTTCGTTTTCTATTTTCCATTTCCTTTTTTATTGTTTATGTATTTATTTTTTGGTCTCGTCTCTTATTTTTCCTTTTTTTTTTAATTTTCTTTTTCACTTTATTTATTTCACCAATATGCACCCTAATAGATTTATTTTTTAAGACAATAACTCAATTTTGAATTTTACTTGGTGTGTGTCAAATTTAAAAAGATATATATATATATATTTTTTTTTTGAAGACCAGTCACAGCGGCGAAACTACAACGACTCAGCAACAACTAAACCCGAAACAAAAGACGGAATATCAAAAGCACCAACGCAGGCCGAAGCCGCACTTCTAGCTAATTTGTGGGCTACAACATTATCACCACTTTTAATAGGCGAAAAACAAACTTCCACAAACGAGTCAAGGATTTCGTGGATGTCCAGAAATATGTGACCTGTTGGCGAGAGGTCTTCACTCCTGTTTTGAATTCGTTGCATAACATTAGAGTTATCTTCTTCAAAAACCACCCATTGCCAACCGAAGTCGCAAGCGAGGTGAACTGCTGCCAGCGCTGCCATTGTTTCCGAGACAAAAGGATCCTTCACGTGGGGTTTACGATCCGTTTCCCATCCGATACCAATACCTTCGGAGTCCCGCGTGATTACACTAATTTCAATAGCATTATGGGCTGCAAAAACCGCTCCATCAAAGTTAATTTTGATCCACGCGTGTTCCAGTTTCTGCCATCGAACTGCAGCCCCCTTCGATGTCGTCGAGTCAACTTCCTCATCGATTGTTACTTTCGTATCTCCCACCTTCGCAACATTTTCCAAGATTTCATAGGGCATTTGCATCTTTCCCTCAGCCCTTTCCTTGTTTCTTTGGTTCCAGGCAGCCCAAAAAATCAAAGCAAGTTTATCACCATCCTCATAATCCAGCAATTCCAGCGCTATAGCCAATCCCTCCATCATATTAGCAGCCATACCCGAGATGAGACGCCAAGGAATATTTGACCGCGCCCACGTCTGTCTCATAAGCGGGCATAAGATTAGCGCATGGACTGAATCTTCATCAACCCAACCGCAATTAACACAAACTGCATCAGTGTCGTAATGCCTCCTTACCAAATTCGCTCATGTCGTTAATATGTTTTTGCACATTCGCCATAGGAAATTCCTAATTTTAGGGCGAACCTTCAGCCCCCAAATTAGTTTCCAAACTCTGTGGTTCTCTAATCCCGACGATGAGGGCCTGCTTCGATCCTCAATATTGAGTGTAAGATGGTAAGCACTTGTAACAGCCCGGATCTAGGGGCAAGAAGAAATAGGATTAGAATAACAAGCTTTTATAGTTCTAGCCCCTCATATGTTTCATTTATGTAAACTATATGTCTTTATGTCCTAATTTCTTTGAAAATCTTAGCATTAGACACATATCACTATTCATTCACCAAAGCTAAACCTTCATATATACTTCATGAACCTTTAAGAAGTTAGATCTCATAATTTTCGGATTCATATCTTAGCTTTTATCATCCTAAGACAACCTTTGAAATTTGTTCATCAAAAATTCCCTTAGGTTACTATTCATTCTCAAACGTAGGAATTTACCGGGATGTATTTACCTATCCAATGTTGGGTTCAGATGAATCCTTACAAAATTTCATGAACTATGGTATCATTTCCGAACCCTAATTCTCATTAGAACTCCCGTAGTATCCAAAAACGGCCGTGAAACCTTAGTTTTGCCCTAGTTCATACATTTTCAAATTTTGACGTTTTCCCTCTCCAATCTTATAGCCATAATGATCCTTGAATTTTTCCAGGAATTTTAAGACCTTTTCCAATTCTTAATTTAAACTCTAGCTCATTTTATAAATTTTTCCATATTTTCTCTATTTTCTTAAAAGTACTATTTTCGCCGGAAAAAATAACTTTCAAACCGTGCAATTTTTACCATCCAATATTATACTTAAAGCGATCCTAAAATTATTTCATGACTCATGAACACCTTCTCGGAAATTAAATCACATTCTAGCTCCATTTTATACATTTTCTCATATTTTTCAAAATTCCGAACGCTTACTACTTAAAATGTAAACGTTTAAATGTTTAATGTCCATAGTCTTTGGAAAGCTCTTTCGATCCTCTTTCTTTTGCAACTTTCTCCATTTCAAACTCAAACCTAGAGATTATACTACAATT